>KV459416.1:0-143690 GCA_001662645.1 Pseudogymnoascus sp. 03VT05
GTAACGTATTTCACAAGCAAGTCAGCATCCTAAGCAAGTTGGCAGCAAAAACACTAAAAATTAACTATTACTACAACTACTATACCACCACCTTATATAATGACCCTTAATCAATTGTAATTGAATCCTTGTGCCTCGTACATGTACAGGAGTTATGGCCTATAATACTACATAAGCCACAGCGCTTCTGTTAGCCCTTAGAGCCTACCTGCTAACTACTCTCACTTGCTACCTCCATACGGACTTAAGCTTTAACCTCAGCACTCTAAAGGATATCCTCTCCCTCTTATACGGAGAGACTACCCCCTTGCATTATACACCTCTTGCGCTTCCTCTCCCTCCTCTTTTTCTGTTCATTTACTACTTATAGAGCCTTAACTTCTACCTTAAGTAGAACAGTAGAATGCATTATAACCTAAGCTCCCTTTGCAAGCCAGCTTAGTGCGTCATTAATTAAGGTAGGAGAGCTATTCTAATGTTGTACGACGCGGTTCTTAATATGCTCTGTTTGAAAATCAAGCTCCCTTATAGTTTAAGGAGTCTTTGAAGTCTAATTGTTACTCTTAACTATAGGAGGAGTTAGAGTTCTTAAGTGTAGATTTAAGTGAGAGAGGACACTCTGTAGCTTATATGGAACTAGCCCTATAGCTTGGAATCCGCTCTTAATGTTCTGCTCTGTAAATGTAGCTTTAAATGCTTCTTTAAATGCAGAGAGAAACTTAAGCTTTATGATATGGTTTAGCCGGTTCTATACGAAGGTTTTAATCTAACGTCTGTATGAAAGCTTTAGAGGTGTAAAGTAGCTCACATTAAGAGGCTAAAGTATATGCGAGGAGTGTGGTGGCATACAGAGGGTGATTATCTTCTGTTCTGTATAGTAGTGTTGAAATTAAGCTAAGAGATGGCTCTTATGTCCGTTAAGAATAAGAAGGCGATAGGTTCTAATTAAACGACTGTTTGTATGTTGATCGAAGTGTTGAATCCACTTGTACCTAATTGAATTTGAAGTCCACCCATTCTCACTTAGCGTAATCACCTAATCGTCTGGCAATCCTGAGTCCTCGTACCATGCAGAGAGGTGATTCTGCGCCTTAAAAATAATAAATGGCAGGAGTGCCCATCCGTACGAATTAACACCTTAGATAATTAACACCTACTCTCTATTCCCTAGCTGTATAGTCTTTAGACGGCTCTTTACTTCTAAGCTTGTGACTACCTTTACAGTAGCAATAACTCCCATTACAAAACCTACTTCATTAAAGTTGTAGATATCCTGCTCTAAGATTCTATATTTTGCAACTATGTTTCATACGAGGGAGAACCACCCTTTAATTATCTTAGGATCTTTGCATTTTGCTTGTTTATAGTCGTACTTTCGACTAAACTTTGCTTTGAGTTCCGTATAACGCGTTATGAAGTTGGTAGTCTAGTTCTTCCTAGTAGGGCTCTCACCTCGTTCAGAGAGTAGTAGGTCTGCCATTTCTTGCACAGCTTGTAGCTGGGGCGGAAATCCACGCAAATCTAGGTTGAGGATATACTAAACGAGAGCTGACTCTTCGTACAGAGTCAACTTACATGAGTTAGGAGTATAGTCGCGTTAAGAAGTCATACTATGGATCTAGTCACTTAAGGTTGAACAGGGTACATCATACGATACTGCAGCTGCTTAAATAGTTTAACAAGTGCCTTGTTTAATTGCTTGCATAGCTAATAGTATTCTACCCTCTTAATTAGAGGATTTAGCTTGTGTTAGTCGTGGCATTATTAATTATAGTCTCGTTGACGCGTTTTGGTGTTTTTGCTGCCAACTTGCTTAGGATGCCGACTCGCTTGTGAAATACGTTAATAATTACTATAATGATTACTATAATGATTACTATAATGATTACTATAATGATTACTATAAATAGGGCTTACATACGCTCTAAGAAATGAGAGACTAGTATATTGTTATTACCTACATTATCTATTACAAAATAGCTAATTTTTGAAGCAATTCTGTACTCCTAGACTACCTCTATAATGTAGGTGGACTGGTTCTCTCCTAAGTGCTCTCTATTGATTTCTTATAGTGTAAGAACTACGTGTTCTAATTAGCCAGAATTAGAAATATAATAAGAGACTACTCTAATGACAGCTAGTGTATTTAGAGAGGTCTATAGATCAACTATAAGGTGTATTTTCAAGAGTGCTAATTAGAGGGAGTCTTATATAACCTGTTTATGGTGTTTATATGTACATATTGTCCACTCTTAAATTATGTTGTGTGAACTTAGTAGCTAGGCATTAATTTCTAGATTAACGTAATAGAGAAGACTAAGAATAATTAGCACTAGCTTAATATATATATATATATCTATCTATAACTTACAATTGAAACTCAATTCTCTCTACTTTAGCAAAAGGAATCCTACACCTACTTAGCCATTGTACATACAATTGCTCAAGCACATTAGGATCTAGATTTTATGTAGGAATTGTACTGTTAAGTCAGCGCTGTTTATGCTCTCCTAATTAAGTGACTTGTGTAAATGCAGTTGTAATATTATCCTATATTAGACCCTTTTAAGTGTCCTGATTAGTCTTTATATTAAGAGAGTAAGCGCTTGCAAGATGTTGAAATATAATCCTAGTCCCTCTACGTTTAATATATTCCTAAGGACAATACTTATAACGCTATATAACTCTATTATCTCTATTAAGAATAATATCATTACAGTTGTTAAAAGGTGTGTGCTCCTAAATAGGAGAAGTTTAAGGCCTTTGTGTTGTAGTCCTTTTTAGATGAGTAGGAAGTAGAAATAGAGACGTAGGCTTAGAAATTAACAAATCAGGAGCTCTAGAATCACTAGTTTCCTTAGAGGTAAGGTCCTAAAAAGCTATACTGTAGTACGTTAAATATTAAGATTAATAGTAGGAGTAATATATTAATATTTAAGGGACTAGCAGAGTTTTCACTACCTATTACTTAATATATTAGTAAGATATGCTATATATGCTCTAATACAGCTGTATTATACAGCTGTATTAAGTTTTGTAGTATGTATATGCAATATGCCAATATGCTTAGAAATATTATAGTGCATATATGCACTGTGATACACACTGTGATACGCTAATACGCTAATATACTAATACTATTAACAGCTCTAGTTCTAACAGCTTTTAAGATACCTCTCTTAAAATGGATTGTACAATATATAATAACATGTTATACATGCCATTACTAGGGGCAATGGTGGTCATTAATATTTAATAGATATCGTCTAAGACCTTAATGTATTAGCAATGGATTGATAATGCATTAGGGGAGTTTTGTACTAGACATTTGTTTTAAATCCATGTCTATGATAACAGCTCTAAATCCAGACTAGTATAGATGCTTCTATTAAATTTGTTAGCCTGTTTCTTTAGCTATTGTATTAAATACAGCATGAAATAGCTAAGTATACATTTCCGTTAAGTCTTAGTTAACAAAAACCTAAACAAATGTCATCACTAATACATTAGTAATGCTTTATAAATGAATTAGAGTCTTACCCTTATTTAACTCTAGTAGAAATGTAGCAAATACAACCTTGTTAATCTTAGAAGCTTTAATCCTCTTAAAGGTCATGTTAATCTTAAACAAATCCCTATTTAATAACATTTTAGCTGCCTCTATATAGAAGCACACTGCCATAAAGTTCTCTTCATTAAGAATTAAATCTTTGATGTACTTTAATGCATTAGTAATGTATTAGGAATGTATTAGCGAAACATACACTATTTAGCTTGTTTTTGTAAGATACATCCTACTCATGTTGAACACTAATAAGGTGTTGGCTGTAAGGGTAGTTAAGCAACTGCTGCTTTTACAAAATAAAGCTAATTTTGTTAAGGTTAATTAAGCTCTTATAGACGTCACTTAAGCTTTTGCCGTTCTAGTGTTCATAGAAGGGCTACAGTGCAGGGTTCTTTAATAACAACCCTATAATGCATTAGTAATGTATTTAGAATGTATTAAGCACACATACTTGTCGTTAATGAGGGATTATTGATTTTCTTAATGACAGTTAATAAACTATTAACAAGCTGTTGTAGTGTTTGTAATGGTAGAGGTAGAGGATGAGAATAGACACTATAAGACGTCTAAATAATATAAGGACAGTCAATTAAGTTGTATAGTTGAAAAAGCTGGAATTGAACGTTGCAGTTTTGGTGGATTAGCTTGCTACGGCCTTAGGTGTAGTTAACACCTATGAATACATTATTAATGTATTACCACTATATTAGGGACTACCAACCACAATGTTGCCTCTAGGTAGAATTCTGCTTAATAACTGCACATAGGTCATTAGATGCAGTAACAATTCCACTTAACCTTTCCTAAATAAATGGGAGCTCTAAATAAAGTGTTGCTAGAATAGGTTAGAAGAAGTGGTAGTTTGCTAGTGTAGAGTATTGACATTGAATAGAATATTAGTGCATGTTTGAAATAGTCTAATATATTAATAATGCATTCTTGTGAAGTTTAAGGCTTCTACTTACTATATTTTCTAAGGTAACAAGTTGAAAGCTACACAGCTCTTCTTAGTCCTAACATGCTGTCTTACTTATGAACTGGTGAAAGATAGCAAGAACGAAGCTAAGTATTATTAATACATTAACATATTTCATAAGCGAATGAACAACCTAAGCGAGTGAACAACCAAAACCCTAAAACGTGTCAACTAACTAATAGATTATAATGTCACCACTACAACAAGCTACACCTTCTATTTAAGAGGGTAGGATTGTTCTAGCTATCTAAGCAATTAAACAAGGGCATATTCAAAGTGTTTAGGCAGCTGCAACATTATATGACGTACTATATTCAACTCTATATAGACAATTCTGCAGCATGCCTTTATAACGTAACTATACTCCTAACTTACGTAAGATGACTCTATATAAAGAGTTACCTCACGTTCAGTACATCCTCAACCTAGATTCATGTGGATTTCTGCCCTAACTGCAAGCTATATAAGAAATGGCTAACCTACTACTCTCTAAACAAGGCGAGAGCCCTATTAGGAAGAACTAGACTACTAACTTTATTAAGCGTTATATAGAACTTAAAGTAAAGTTAAGTTAGAAGTATAATTATAAAAGAGCAAAATGTAAAGACCTAAAGATAATTTAAGAGTGGTTCTCTCTTATACAAAACATAGTTGCAAAATATAGAATTTTAGAGTAAGATATCTATAACTTTAATGAAGCAGGTTTTATAATAGGAGTTATTACTACTATAAAGGTAGTTATAAGCTTAGAAGCAAAGAGCTGTCTAAAGGCTATATAGCTAGGGAATAGAGAGTAGGTGTTAATTATCTAAGGTATTAATTTGTATAGATAGGCACTCCTGCCATTCATTATTTTTAAGGTGTAGAATCACCTCTCTACTTAGTATAAGGACTTAGGATTACTAGACGACTAGGTGATTATGCTAAGTGAGAATAGGTGGACTTTAAATTCAATTAGGTATAAGTGGATTTAACACTTTAATTAACATACAAATGCTTATATAGTTAGAACCTATCACCTTCTTATTCTTAATAGACATAAGAGCCACCTCTCTACTTAATTTCAACACTACTGCATAGAATAGAAGATAATTACCCTCTATATGCTACTACACTCATTACATATTCTTTAGCCTCTTAATATAAGCTGCTTTACGCTACTAAAGCTTTTGTATAGAAAGTAGATTGAAACATTTGTATAGAACTAGCTAAACCATATTACAAAGCTTAAGTTCCTCTCTACATTTAAAGAAGCATTTAAAGCTACATTTATAGAGTAGAACATTAAGAGCAGATTCTAAGCTATAGGGCTAGTTCTATACAAGCTATAGAGTGTCCTCTCTTACTTAAATCTACGCTTAAGAACTCTAACTCCTCTTATAGTTAAGAGTGACAATTAGACTTTAAAGACTCCTTAAACTATAAGGGAGCTTAACTTTTAGATAGAGCACATTAAGAACTACATTATATAACATTAGAATAGCTCTCCTACCTTAATTAATAATACTGTTAGCTGTCTTGTTAAAGGGGTAGAAATGATAATGCATTCTACTGTTCTACTTAAGGTAGAGGTTAAGGCTCTATAAGCAGCAAATGAACAGAAAAAGAGGAGGGAAAGGAAGTGTAAGAGACGCATAATGCAAGGGGGTAGTCTCTCTGTACAAGATGCAGAGGATATCCTTTAGAGTGCTGAGGTTGATGCTTAAGTCCGTATGGAGGTGGCAAGTGAGAGTAGTTAGTAGGTGGGTTCTATAGGCTAACAGAAGCGCTGTGGCATATGTGGCATAATAGGGCATAATGCCTGTACGTGCAAGAGGCGCTAGGAATCAATTGCAATTAAATAGGGTCATTATGTAGGGTGGTGGTGTAGTAGTAGGTAGTAATAGTCAATTTTAGTGTTTTGGTTGTTCACTCACTTAGGTTGTTCATTTGCTTATAAAATATGTTACTAATGTATTAAACATATATTCATACCTATTTGCTTGTTTTTAAATAGATTTAGTAATGTTTTGTTGCTAGAGCTGAATAATCTTCTTCTAATTGCTATTAGATAGCTTTGTATAGTGCATTTCTTATAACTATAGGTGAAGAAATTCACAATGCGTTATACCTATGCAAATATAAGTCATTCTTTTATAATAAGCATTGTTAAGAACGCTATAATGGGTTGGCTTTAGTGGCTGAAGCTGCTTATAGCAATATTGGACCTATAATGCATTAATAATACATTAAGAATACATTAACAAAGAACATACATTATTGCATATAGCATCCACTGCTTCTGTTGACATTAGTGAAGTATTAACAATGTAAGCAACCCCATTTTCAGATGTTTCTAGGTATTCTAGTAAATCTGTTGCATAGTTCACCTTCATTACCCTTGTTGCTTTATTACTGACATCGCTTTAAATAACTGTGGTTGTTTTGAGCTTAATGCATTAGTAATGCATTAGGTATATATTAGGCGGTTCTTACCTCCTCCTCTCCTTCTTCTGTAACAAGGTGTTCTTCCTAGTATCTGTCATCCTTAAATTGAAGATTACTATTAACAGTAATAGTATTAGACCATAGATCATGTTAAGGTAGTGAAATGATCTCATCCATTGCGAATAATGCATTAGTAATGAATTACTACCGTTATTGTTGCCATTTCCCATAGAATTTAATTTAGCAGGAAATTAGGGCACTATTATATACTGTTCTTTACCTTAACGTACTTGCATAGTGAGCGGTCCATGCAAGTAAGCGGTCCACGCCCCACTAAAATCACCATTCCTACCTTCTCAAACCAGTCATGTCTTCACTAACTAGTGCTCAATTAGCTTCCAAAGAAGGCCGAATGGCCCTTGCAATCAATTCGTACAAATCAGGCTCTTTTACGAGTATTCGCGAGGCTGCAGTTACGTACGGAGTCTCTCATACAACTTTACGTGCACGACTTTAAGGACGCGTCTCACGACAAGAAATACGGTCCGCAAACCTCAAACTTACAGATACGGAGGAGCAAACGCTTGTTAATTGGGTCTTATCTATGGACGAACGAGGTTTACCGGTCCGTATAGCTGCAATTCGAGATATGGCAAACCTACTTCTTCAAAAACGGACTGGTACGGACGCGTCTTCTACGCGTACGATTGGACCTCGATGGCTATATAATTTTGTACAACGTCACAACTCCTTACGGGCTCGATATAATCGAAAATACGACTATAAGCGTGCCTTATGCGAAGATCCTACAGCTATTCGAGACTGGTTTCGGCTTGTACGAAATACAATTTCAAAATATAGGATTCAGGAGGAGGACATTTACAACTTCAACGAAACTGGCTTTCAAATGGGGGTTATTACAACTGCAAAGGTTATTACAGGTTCAGAACGTTCTTTACGGCCTGTTACAATTCAGCTAGGGAACCGTGAATGGGTTACGGCTATCGAATGTACGAGCGCGTCCGGCTGGACGGTCCCTCTAATGATTATCTTTGATGGTAAGGTTTATATTTCCTCGTGGTATACAGATGAATTGCCGCGTGATTAGACGATTGCGGTTAGCGAGAACGGGTGGACAAATGACTCTTTAGGCCTTAACTGGCTTACGGACGTCTTCGAGAAGTATACAAAGGACCGTACGAAGGGGGTATATCGACTTTTAATCCTTGACGGACATGGAAGTCATTCTACGCCTAAGTTCGACTTGTTTTGCTCAGAACACTCGATTATTACGCTTTGTATGCCACTACACTCTTCACATCTTCTCCAGCCTCTTAACGTTAGTTGTTTTGCGGTTTTGAAACGGTCGTACGGACGACAGATTGAAGACCTAATGCGAGTTGGGGTTAATCATATTAATAAGTCTGATTTCCTTCCAGCCTATCTTATAGCTTGTACAGAAGCTTTAACTTCAAATACGGTCCGTAGCGGGTTCGCAGCTACTGGATTAGTTCCGTACGATCCTGAACGGGTTCTTTCGAAGCTTAATTCTTATTTACGGACGCCTACCCCTCCTCTTCCTCCTATAATCAAACAAGCGCCTTAGGTCCTAGAGACGCCACATAATATACAAGAGCTGGAATTTCAAGCCAAGGCAATTAGAGACTTCGTTCAACGTCGTACGGCTGGCTCTTCTAGCCCTACGGACCGAGCAGTTCGACAATTAGTTAAGGGTTGTCAAATGGCAATGCACTCCGCGGTCCTTCTTGCGGACGAAAACAAGAAGCTACGGGCCGCAAACGAACGTCAAATAAAGAAGAGAGCCGTACGGAGGTCGTATATTGCGAAAGGAGGTGTTTTGACAGTTTAGGAGGGCTTAAATTGATCTGTAATTATAAATACAGAGCCTACGGATCAGTCTACGGGTGGGGTTGAAGAGCAACGGATCCGCGCACCACGAACGTGTAGTATGTGTAAATCGCCGGAACACATGGCTCGTACGTGTCCACTTAGATTTGTTTCTAATTAGCTTAGTTTAATAGTAGTAATTTTGATTTGTTATTAAATTATTAGTTTTTAAAGTAGTGATTTTGGTAGGGCGTGGACCGCTTACTTGCATAGACCGCTCACTATGCAAGTACGTTACCCAACCATATTAGGTAATGCTATGCAAGCTTGGCTGACTAACGTGTAGGGTTTAGTCATAAAAGTGGAGCATTTTTAGGTCAGGTGAGCTAACTCCTAATGGGCAGTTCACCTATGTACTTAGAATAGACCACTTTAGCAGCTGCTACACTAGCAAGTGTAGCAGCTGCAGTGTAGTGGGGCTTTAGCCTAGAGTAATTAGCAGCTGTATATAGCATAATATATGATAATTAAAGCCTAAGAGGTCGTGTGATATATATCCTAATATATAGCATTTCTGTGAGTGGTATAAGAGATAACTGTGATAATATCAACAAATTATCATAATGCCATGAAGCTGAAGACGCTAGGCAATGATGCTAACGATGATGGCTAGGCTCCTTATCCTCCTTAGGAGTATCATAGAAGAGGAGGAAGAAGAGCACTGAATATAGGCTGGCTGCTGTTAGTATCGTCATTGCTGTTGTATCTAGTAACGCTAGCGCATATCATTTGAGAGTTTAGATGATGTCTAAGCACAGCAAATACTACAGTATGCACTCTTCTCTGCACTTTCTCATTTATAACATGTGATTAACTACGCATAACGTACATGTATAGCAAATGTGCAAAACAAGCGAATGTGCAAAAATATTGCGACCACCCTATAAGAATTGCAATAAATCCACCATAACACTAGAAATCAATTAAAACTACTTAGAGCCCTCTTCCTTAGACACATCTATTATAATCTAACAAGTGCACGCATTATGCTTAGTCCTACTACACTTGCTATAGCAACGTACAGAGGTTTCTTCCCTTAGCTTCTAACTGCTACTTGCCTTTATTTCCTACTCTACCTGCTTTATAATATCCCTCTTATCCTATAGCTCCTACGCCCCTTATTAACTAAGTAGTCCTCCTTACTATAGTTGTGTTTTCCTAGCTCTCCTATACTTGCTTAGTACTTTATTTACCTATTATAGGTGTTAATTCTCTGCTTTTAGTAGTGCTAATTAATATATTATTTATAATACACCCTTTGTAAACTAATTAACAGCTGTATAGATTAAAGTTAGAGAGCTATTTTAATAACATACAATTTAGTTTTTAATAAAGGTAGACTATAATAAGGCTTTAATTAGGTTATTTAGTGTTTAGGAAACCTAAGGTTAAGTACTACCTAGGTAGGAGGTTAGAGGTGTTAGTGTCTTTAACTTAAGATTAAGTGTAGATATTACTCTCTTAGGGTTAAATAGAAGAAGCCCTACCCCTCTAAACCTACCTTAGATGTTGCTTTCTATTATTATAATGTTAAATGTAGTATAGAAGGTAGGGAAGAAGTTATCCTTAGTAATGTAAGAAATATAAGCCTATATTATATCTTTAATTTACTAACTATATGCCTTTTTTAATAGGCTAAAACTGCTAATGTTAAGTAGCTACAGTATATAGGAAGAGTAAGTAGGTATATAAAGCATAATAATCTTATGTTCCTTATAGTACTCCTTAAACTTATCTAAGTAGTAGCTCTTATAACTATTAAGGACTAAGAGGTAATAACTAATAACACTCTAGGGCTTTATATACTTCTTAAAATGCTAAATCTAATCTATGCCTCTCTTGTTTATAGTCTAGCCATTTTTAGTAATAGTAATTACCTAATTATATAGAAATCTACTATTCTTATACTAAGATGTAAGGTGGTTTTTACCTATAATAATAACAAATGGTAGTACTGTCTAACCTTAAGAACTAACACCCTAGATTACTATAACCTATTCCTAATTACTAGGCTATACCTTCTTTGCTTTTACCTACCTATCTAAGCTTATTACAACTATAGTAGTAGAGATAACACCTATTATAAACCTAGTCTTATTAAAGTTGTAGATATCTGCTTTATAGATGCTATATTTTGTAATTATATTATATATAAGCTTAAACTAACTATAGATAACCTCTAGGTCCTTACACTTAGCCCTCTAGTAGTTGTATTTGTACTAGAAGCATATCTAGAGCTCTATATACTACTTAATAAAGTTTAAAGCCTAACGTAACCTAATATATAGTATGTTATGTGTTATAAGTAGTTAATTTGCTACATCTTTAATAATAGACATCTATAGAGGAAATCCTTTTATAGCTAGGTTAAGTATATATTAAATAAGGGCTAATTTCTCTAGGTTTATTAATTTCTATAAATTAGCTATAATATTACATTATAGTTACATGCTATATAGCTAGTGAGTAAGCTTATAGTAGTCTATAGAATAGGTCTTAGCTATAGTGTAAAGGTATAGTGTAGGGTCTCTTTAGATAGCTTAGATAGCTAAGGTCAACTCTCTCTTATCATTTTTAAAAGGCATGTTGTGTTGTAGTAGAATTATTATGTTTAGTTAGGGGGTGGGGTAGTTGTGATATTTTTACACATTTGCTTGTTTTACACATTTGCTATATATGTACGTTACTCTAAGATTCTATATTTTATAACTATATTTTATATAAGGGAGAACTACTCTTTAATTATCATTAGATCTTTACATTTTACTCATTTATAATTATACTTCTAAACTAAACTTTACTTTAATTTCTATATAATGCTTAATGAAGTTAGTAGTCTAGTTTATCCTAATAAGGCTCTTACCTTATTTAGAGAGTAGAAGATTAGCTATTTCTTATATACAGTAGAACCTCTGTTATAACAATGTAATTTTAACTAGACTTTTTTATCGTTATAATTGAAATATCAGTGTACTGGAAAACACATGATTTAATTAAATGACTACGTAATCCAACTATCTAGAGTACTCTGCTGCCTTAATGATATTACTAGAGCCTTAATATCAGTAGTAAGGCGCTCTAAGGCCCTAGAATATGATTTCCCAAGTGTATTTGATCCCTCTGTATATTCTACAAGAACTTGAAGAGCTTAGCAGGCTTCTTGTAGTGTTGGTAATGGCTGTTGCAGCTCTTCTTCATCTTCAGCTTCAGCTTCAGCTAATGGTAGGCCTAAATGCTCCTGTATTACCTCCTGTAGAATATCCTCATAAGTAGTACTATCCTCTTCTTCTCCCTCTTTAGTAGGGTTTAAGAAGCTTGTAAGTGACATAGCGTCACAGATTTTACCAGCCTGTATAACGTCTTAGAAGAGAGTATTAATATTCTTACATTGTGGAATAGAAGCTAGTTGGGTAGTTGTAATAAGAGTTGATTTAAGAAAGCAATTCCGTATCGTTTAATTCATAATATCTGTATTCCAAGCTTAGAGAGCCTATTAAATTGCATGTTGAATTGTGATAATTTTAAAAGGATCTTTGTCCTTATCGAAGCAGGAAAGCATTGTAAGAAGCTGCTGCTGCTAGTAATAGACCTTAAAGTTCTAAATAACCCCTTAATCTAAGGGCTGCGTTTGGCTTGTTGAATTTAGAGGAAGCCATTTAATTTAGATATTTGAAGGCAGAGGGTGTATTTCAATTCCTGTTACATGAGCACTAAAGTTATCCATTGTAAGAAGAACCTTCCTACCCCCTATATGGTGATAGAAGGATTGAAGCCATTTAACCATAACGATAGTTGTATTCTACGCCTTTGCGTTATACTTCCATACGCCTCCTATTCCTGTAATATCAATTCCTTGTAGAGCTCGTAGCTTCTTTGCTTTTCTAATAAACTAGGGCTGGAATCAGTCTTCTCCTGTTGCGTTTGTGCATAGAATAACTGTAATTCTCACTTTGTCCTTCTTTGTGCCTGGAATACTCTGTGAAAGAAGACCTCTTAAGGGTCTTATACGCCAGAATAGCCCAGTTTCGTCCATATTGTAAATATCCTTCTCTTTATATTCCCTTGTAATAAGCCGTAGCTTTTCCATTGCTTCCTCTACTTCAGGACTTAACGCTGCTTCTCCGTGTTGAAACCGTGCTCGAATACTATGCTGCTTCTTGAATTTCTTAAGCCACTGACTACTAAACTCTAGCTTGGGTTTCTCCCTATAATTAGGGAGTTAAAGCCAGACTTCTCAAGCCTTTTCTCGAAGAATCTCTCCTGTGGTAAAGCCCCCTTTTGCTTTAATGTGAAGCTGCTAATGCTATAGGATATCTTCGAGCTTAGGCTAATAGCCAGAACGCATACAAAGGGCAGATGTTGGTACGCCTCTAGCTTTAGTATCCAGCCTCTTAAAAGTGGCACTTAAAGACTCAGAAATAGTAGACTGGCTTACTTTATGGCCGTACGTCTCATTAAACCACTGTATACACGCTTTCTGCGAAGGCTTTAGGTGCTGTTGATGGGCCTAATAGCATAGGGCACGCTGTTGCTTAATTGTAATACCCTACTAAGCCATTTTACGTATACAAAATATAACGATTTTATTACATATTATAGAACGATATCGTAGTATCGTAATAGCTTCAAAATTACATACAAAATGGTTACGTGGCCTTAAAAATATCACTATATGAGAATTATCAGCTAAAGGGTGATCGCTATAACAGGGGTTCTACTGTAGCTTATAGCTAAGACAGAAATCTACATAAATCTAGGTTAAGATTATATTAAATAAGAGCTAACTCTTTATATAGAGTCAACTTATATAAGTTAGGAGTAGAGTTATATTAAGAAGCTATACTATAGATCTAGTCACTTAAGGTTGTATAGAGCACGTTATACAATACTACAGCTGCTTACATAGTTTGATAATTGCCTTGTTTAATTACCTAGATAGCTAATAGTATTCCTCTTAATTAGAGAATTTAGCTTGTGTTACTTGTCGCATTGTTGACTGTAGTCTCGTTGACGCGTTTTGGTGATTTTGGTGCCGACTCGCTTGTGAAATACGTTAGTCAATTTTTGGCGATTTTGGTGCCGACTCGCTTGTGATGACGACTCGCTTGTGATGACGACTCGCTTGTGAAATACGTTATCCGTTTCCTATGGCACAGGTCCCTTGAACCCTTTCATCTCTACACCGCTTGCGTTGGAGTTTCCCATCCTCAAACGCTTGTTTTTACGTACGAACTACTCACATTTTGAGTGCGTATGGGAGTCAAGGATAATATATCCATAATTCACACGAACGCTTAGTATTACCCTTTCCCTCCACAAGTAGGGTCGATAATTTGTGAAGAAACGAGAGGGTCAAATTCGTCTGATTTGGTTTATGGTAGCGGTGTGCTAGAGTATCATGGCGGATCAGAACTCTTATCTTGCGTATAAACGTGACACCAGGCTCTTGATCTACTGGATGATCCATGCCTCTAATAGCATCATCAAGTCCGTCCCAATCCCAGATGCGACCCTAAATACTACCGGCGAAATCAAAAAGTCCGCACTTGTGCCCACCTCAAAGCTCATTGCGAAGCATATCAGCCCAGTGCCATCAACTATTTACCGCCTATTTCAGTCAGTTATAGATGTGAGGACAGCTACCCATTCATTGTATCAGCAGATTTCCTCGAAAACCCCGGATCCGGAGATTGAGAGAGGCAACCAGTCGCATAAACACTTTATCGATACTCTAATAGAGGCATTCGAAAGCCTAGGAGGAAAGCTATGGGCTTCACAGCAGAAGCCTGGATCTAGGTCCTCACATGGAGAGGACGAAGAAGAGATCATCTTCGCGAACAAATTTTCTGCTCTCGGCCTCAATGATTCCAATAGCGGAGACGAGGTAGATGATGAAGTCGAGGGAGTATCTAGTGAAATACCACAAGTGAAGCACGCAAAGAAGAAACCTGGAAATAAGGGCAAAAAGGGCAAAAAGGGGAAGAAAGGTAAAGGTAAACCGAAGCCAGGTGCCAAGGAAGCGAAGCTTGACGAAGTTCCTTTGGAGAGCTATCGCATCATTGAAGACGAAGATGGACTGGTCACCGATTATCTGATCGCGGTGTACTCGCTTGCCCGACAATGGATTGCTCTTCGGCGTTATTTGCAAGGAGTTTGGCACGAGGTATCATATGATGGCCTGAACAGTGGTGTTGCTGGAACTCTGGCCAATGCTGCCACTGCGATGATTAAACAAACGGAGTCTGCAATTTTTGTCGACTTTCCAGGTGGCCACGAGTCCTACGAGACCGTTATGAGAACTATTACACGGGGGAATCCTGATAACGCCCAGGGCAAGTTTCACATGCAACTATACAAGATAGAAGACGGCACTGGGGCAGTTAAGCAGGTTCATAACTCAGATGTTGACGTCAAGGAGGAAACGATGCTTTACGCCTACTGGGACCTTCTCGATTTTGTAGCCGATTTCCAGAAGACTCGAAGTGGCAAACCAACCAAGGCTATGCTGTCTGAAATTCGCAATTGGGACCCAGGATTCAACCTCCAACGTGCCACCAAAGAGCAACGCATTAAGTGGCGTAGGTCGTACACAATCAACTGGCTGTATGACCTAGTCAACCTCTTTTCGTCAACTGTTGTGCAACGCATAAACATCCAGGGTCAGAAGATAGTGCTGGAAACGGTTGACTGGTCCTCTAAGGGACCATGGAGAGAAAACCGAGCAATATACGGTCTGAGCGATTTTGCTGGCGATATCACCTCTTTTGCTATGCAGAAACCCGGCACGGATGTCCGAGAAAAAATATTTCCCCGTCATGTTTTTCAGATGCAATGCATTGTGGATTCATTTGCAGTCTCCCGGGGCTGGTCGATTCACACACTCAGGGGTCATGTTCTAAGCGCACCTGCTGCAGGATTTCGCCCAAGACGAGATGTTGACCTTTTCATGGACCGAACTACTGAGAGATTCGGCCACGGTCATTGTCAAGCTGTTGATGTATTAGTCCAGCTTCTTGAAAAAGATGCCATGATGCGTGGAGATCCAAATAAACACCAACTGATGTCCGGGTTGCTAGAAGCATTTCGCGATCTCTTCGTGAATTTCCTTGGGGAATCCATGCTTATGAATCGCCTGCAAACAATCGCCCCTTCACGTTTCACTCACGTCCATTCAAATGGGCTCTGGGAGTATTCTCCATATCTCTGCGGCGTTGGTTTAGAGGAGGCCTTGGAACTTGCGTACGCGTTTGGCGTTCGTATATGGGACACAATTCCGGAGCCGATGTGTATCATTCATATGCACAATATGCTAGTTCAGAAAGGCTTGATTGGGCGAGAAATCGGACTCTATGGAACCCTACAAGAGCTTTTTGCTACTTCATTCTTTATTGGTGGGAAAATCCCTACGTCCGATTTTATGAGAGCTTTCATATCAGCCAGCAGCAAGGATAGCTCTCGTGGGGCGAGTTATCAAAGAAGGCATGCTAGTCGCGCAACTTCTGGTACAGGAGGGGCCCTTAGTGGGTTCTTAGATTTGAAGGGAAATCGCTACTTCAAAAACGATACCTTTCTAAAGCTTTGTCACAATGCAGAGTGGGTACTTGAGCGCATCCCCGACGAGGAACTGCCTACACGTTCCACATTAGCTTTCATCCGGATGAGCCAGTCAAAACAAATAATTGACCCGTCGACCGGTAGGGTGACGGTGGAAAGCACACCACTGGTTAGACGTGCAAGGGCGGACGGGGTAACTGATGAACTCATTATTGAGATGTCAAAAATTCTACAACTTTCCGACACTGACGACACCATTCTCATCCCAGAAGAAATTTTAGCCTCAGTTCCCGCGGGTTACACTTACACAAATGGGCCTTTCCCCGATTACAAGCCCGGCGGCCGCGCGAAAAGCAAGGCAATGCCAAGCGACCTTGATATGCTGGACTTCCTCAAGCAAGATGCCATCAGAGATATATGCGGCACGCACGCATTCTCCAGCCTCAATTACGTCTGGGTTGCGGCGCGTATGATGATGCTATTCCTGCAGATTGAGGACCAGCTAAAGCGCGTGCGTAATCCGCTGTGGGTTCGCGTATATGAAGAGGAACCTTCGATGGCACAAGAGAAGCGAGCGTCATTTACTACACTCTTGCTCGCTGGAGAGGACGATGAGGCTATGGAGATTATAGCTGAAGAATTCCAGAAGCCAAGGGCTGGGTTTATGGACCACATCTATTGGGAAGACTTGGATGGGCTGCCTGACTCGGAAATGAGTAAGAGGAAGCCGAAGAGTTCGAACCCTATGGATGACAATGCGGCCGCACCTTCGTGTGTAGTGATGTAGATGAGGGGTATGAACAGTTATTAGTCCGGCTGGTGATTCGGACGTCTGTGGACATGGTACTAATCGAGAAAACATACACAATGTTGCCTTCTTACCGTGCACCCATGTCAGGGTTATGCATTACTATAGAAAATAGCTGTTCATTGGGCATATAAGCTATCGCAGTATCACTCGCCAAGTTCTGTAGGCAAAGGCTGAGGGAGTTGAGGGGATATGGGGAGTCTTGTTGTGGACAGGTATCTCGGTTTGCACGGCGATTTGATTCATGTTCAAAACCATATGGCAATATCTGTGCGATTGCTAAAGACTTCATCCTGGCCCCTATACTATGGGTTTAAGATAAACAATGCTTTAAAACTTAAGCACAGTGGGTATTGCAATGTAGCTCCCTCCGTAAACCAACCCAGCGCCAGCGTGAGAGATCCCGACCCAATTGCACCAAACTCCTAATAACACCAACCATCTCAAACGTAGCTCCATCGTTAGAATAGTTTCACATCCAGCTCTAGCATATAGCCAAAGTCTTTGAGAGTGGCGAGGCAATCGTATGCTCGAGAGAAACTAGATGCCTCATTGAGGAGAGCTTATACCCGACAACCCTTAGTCGTTATGGTATTCCGGTTGAAATAAGTAGAGATTGAGGTATAATAATTACTCTCTTCGGTGGTCCTGGCCCCTCGAAGTCGAAGCAATTAAATAGGAATATGTTACGAGCGCCGGGGCCCTATGGCATAAGAACAAGTGGTTGACAGTTGCGTCGGAGATGAAGGCATCGAACTTCTCGAGTTCGTTCTTGGAACCTGAGCCGTTTGCCAACAAGAGGAGCAGTCGACTAATGGCCTAATGGCCCGATCCCATGAGCAGCCCTTTTTTGTCTTCGGGATTTATAATTCCGAAGTACAAGGGAGAGTAGCATTGTGGTCGATATGGGGAGTACTTCTTGTAGTTGAATAGTCGGTTGATATGGGTTGCGGGACCTCCGAACAAATGGCCAATCCTTCAATTCACTTCCTCAGAAAGCCGTATCATCCCGGTACCACTTCTTCCGGCAGGAACCACGAGTTCCCAAGTGATGCACACATCAACACCAGAAACAATGTCCAAGACGAGACAGTCTCCCATCCCATCTTCCGTGTGGAAAGCCATTGACCACACGACACTGCGAGTTCGTTCGCATACATAAGCGCCACCAACACCAGGTGGCAGACTAGCATCAGTCCGTCGACAGCGACCTCTGCAGCTTCCATAATCGCCGCTTCATCCATGGCGGCGTAGTTCTCTTTTCACCAGAGACTACTGCCTTCCAAAACACACTTCGCCGAGGAGCACACCCTTCGGACGTGGAGGGGATGGCCTTTTGGAGAAGCCGGGAAGCCCAGAGAGTTTGGTAGTGTTCCGAGCTAGAGCTGGAGCCCAGAGCTACACTGCTTCAATACGGATTCCGCTTATATATTCAATATCAAATACTGAGCATATGCTGGCGGGAGGAAGATGGTCCGGACGGGTGATGATCTGGACAGGCGATGATCCAGCTACGTGGCGATATCTCTGGTGAAGCGCCGTCTGAGGATCAAGGAACGCAATACAAGTTACCAAGCTGTCAAGCGGGATTTGCGAGTATCAAAAGCTTATTCAGGACCATATCGTCTTTGGTTCGGCCGCGATGTGGTGAGCTCCCGCGCGCCTGTTTCTATAGTTGCGCGAGCAAGTGGTACGTGACTCCTCTCCTCGCCGGATGAGGCGGAGTCATTCACTTTGGCATGGCCCGAATCCTGGATCCTGGCTTTCGGCGATTTATTGCAGGCTAGGTAGGTCAAGTTCACGGCGGATGCAACTGTGCGGGAAAGGACCGACGTCAGAAAAGGAGCACGAGGTTGAAATGGTTACAGGTAAGTGGACTGTCCTCGATGTTAACTATGCCCCGTGATCAAATGACGGCGGGTAGTAAGCGTCATCCTTGAAACGTGCGATCTGCGGGGGTTGCAGCGGCACGGATAAATAATATACCGATGGGGATGTTCTCAGTTATTGTCTGTGCCAGACTGAACCCTACTATCTCAGCCCAACGACGCTCTTTGAGAGACTGCAAGTTAATAACTTATTCATCTACTTATAGTTATCTATATAACCATGTCTTTCGGCTTGGTATAAGGATAACTCTTGCTATGGAACCCCGTCAAAACACTGCTAATGGTTTTAGCTTTGGCTACAAGACGAGGTCGATCATCACAGCACTGACATTCGACACGCAAATTTGTACTGAAGGCTATGATTATGATACTTTGTCGTGGGGTTAAACATAAGTCGAATGCTACTGAAGTTGTGGTCGCCCGTCGAAGTTTGGCCTGGCTCCCTTTACAAGGAAGTGGCATTCGGCGAACGGGCTCCCAGGCGTGACTTCCCATCCACAATTTGGTCTACACTCAAAAGAGATCATCTCTCCAAATGTTTACACTTTCAATGAACATGCTTCTGTAGGTCTGCCGACGCAAGCATCCAACATTCGTTTAAGTTTTTCTTTTGGCAAGCACTTTTTCAATATCATTCTTTATTCAATCGGGACCGTTTCAAGACAACCTTCGTGATTCCCGCCCCTCATTCGTTCTATAAGGCAGTTGCTGTTCTCTCACAGTAGCTCTCACAGTAGCCAAAGCTCCCACAATGGATACATGGAGAGCCATGGTTTCCAGGACCACGTCGCCGATTGTCACCGCTTCTCATGTTGTCAGGGTCCCAAAGAGCTTCCTCATATTTCGGTCGCTGCAGCTCTCGCTGGCACTCCTCGTCTTGAGTCTCTCCATATACGGTTCTATTATTATGACCACCCCTATGGCGGGAGTTATCCTCAGCCTTATCACCGCAAGTAGCTGACTTTTCCATATCCAGTGGAGTAATTGCTAATAGGATTTGTAGTCGCTCTCCACAGTCATCGTCGCGTCCTATACGCTTGTCGCTACTTACGGAGATATGCCGAGGCTCTATAACTACTGGGTCATCCTCTCGTTGGAGGCCTTCGTCTTTGTCTTCTGGCTACTGTCGATCTCTTTTCTAGCACTTCCAGTTGGCGCTGCTTTCTACTTCGTGAATGGGGGTCAGGCTGGGCACTACAGTCGCTACGATATCGGTTTCGTTGCTGACCCTATAGTAATCGCCTTTATTGACCTCATGATGGTTTCGGTTGCTGCTGGGATCATTGAGTTGTGTGTATTCCCTCCCACCGTGGTTACTATGCAGCCGGCGGAATATAACTATACTAATCCCAAGCAGCATTCTCTACTTTATAACCCTTGTTACATTCTGCACCATCGTCCACTATCATCGTCGTGAGCATCGCCACTGCGCATGTGTGCGTTCAGAAACAGTTCACGGTGATATAGAAAGCGATTCGAAAGCCCACAGTGAAAAGGCCCAGACAGAGCCCGAGCCATTGATGTTTTCCGGGGATAAGGCCAGTCCAGAAAATGGCAGTCTGGACCTAACCACCCCGGAGTCTACAACCCCTGAAGAAGTTGTCTATGAAGAAGAGCAGCAGCAACAGCACACGGGGCAACAAGATGCCTTGATAGATTGATGGTCGGGAAGCAGGCCGTTGAAGGACATACGACGTTGGAATTGCTGAAAGCCAGTACTGAGTAACCTTGGTATTGCGTGAGAAGATAGAACCTGTATGACAGACTGTGGATAACTTTGGTTGGGACGGAGTTAGCGTTATCAAAATACATGAGCTCAATCATTCACTGAAGTTTGTCTTATACTCGTCCAATGCCGTCAATGAATACTTCTCCTCCTTCCTAAGTGATAACTCTGTTTAATAGGGTGATATATTATACAATGACGTTGACTAGTTGTGTGTTTACGCGCCTTGGATGGTTTTATAACATGCCTTTGTTTATTTTACTCCAACGACAAATAATAATAACACATAATTTTATTCGACAATGTTCTCTCTATTGATTTATTATCACCATTTTAATGTGACTCACGGTACTCGATAAAAACATACAATTTATTACGTCTCAAGTGATATATACGTGGCACTTAAAGAAGCAGCATAATCTACTGTTATATTTTTGGATCATTGGTTTATGCCAACGATGGGAACAATGCACCTCTTGAAACAAACGGCACGTGACATGAGATTGCCAGGGAGACGGTTAGCGCCAAATTTGTTACGCGATTCCAAGATAGGAGCAACCTTAATCAACAGACCCCATCTCTACCTCCAGGAGAGAGTGACGACGACACAACAAACCTTTCGACACCGCCATATCGACAACCCCGCCGACGAATCCAGCACCAACGACGACCACGACAACTACGACTACGACGACACGATATTCGCCTACTACGAAAGAATCCCAGACGATTTGCAACCTGTTCAGATCGCTTGCTTTACATTGCGCACGTATCCGAGACAGGTACAGATACCAAGCCTATATGCATACATCACTCAACGAAACACGGCATATTTTATAAATAAAGACCAGCAACAACCACTTCGACAGGCGCTTTGTGACGAGAATCAGCTAGACACAACTTTAGAACTTAAATAACACTACCAAGCGTCCCGGCGCATGCGATAAACACAACAGTAACCCAGATATAAGATAAGGCCAACCACCCATGGATGAACCACCATCCTCTCCACCAACGGAGTCAACTGCGCCGGAGGATGCGCTCGCCTATTACAAATCGCAGTATGAACAGCTTGAGCATGAGCTAGCTGAGTTCCAGTCGTCAAGCCAGGAGCTTGAGGCGGAGCTTGAGAAGGATGTGGAGGCTGCTGAGGAGCGGGAGAGGGCTCTCCAGCAGAAGGCCGAGACCTTAGGTTTTGAGGTTGATGAGTGGAAGGTAAAAGCCCCTGCGAAACCTTTGAGGTGCCGAAATGGTGGAATCTAACATATCGTTACAGAACAAATACAAGCAATCAAAGAATGAGGCGGGCGCGGCGCAAAATACCCTTCAGAAGGAGATTACGACATTACGAGACTCAAATCGAACGTTGGTGATGAAGCTAAGGGATATTGAAGTGGCCAATGACGACTTTGAGAGGCAAGCTCGTAATACAACCTCGTCGCTAGAGGATGTAGAATCGAAGTATAATGTCGCTATCGAGAGAGCGGTCATGATGGAGGAGGAGATCAAGATCGGAGAGCAGGAAAGAGAGGGACTCAGGATTGAAGCGCAGCGCCTTCGCGACGAGCTTGGAGACCTGAAGATCGAAGCAGAGATTTTGCAGGACAAGCTCAAGCGACACGAGAGCAGACAACTACCAATATTATCTACGGACATTACCGCACCAAACACGCCCTCCTTTGCTGGCGAAATATCTCCCGATTCCATTGCTTCGTCGCCTCTAATAACCACCCCGCCCGATAGCAAATCTGTCTCCACAGCCGACACTATCTCCGAAACACCCACGCCACCTTCTCCACCCATCTCCGATCGCTCATCGAAAGCGCCCAAAGCTTTCCGTACCCCTCTCAACCCTCCAAGCCGCATCCGCGCACCTTCCGCCGATCTTAGCGTTACTCCCAAGCCGATGCGATACCCATCCTCCGCGCAACCACTCCGATCGTCACGCGGCCCGTCCATCCCTGCATCCTCCAAACGCCCAACTCCTTCTGTCAGCCTTACTGCTTCTCGCTCCCGTACCACTCAACCTAAGGGGTTACCCAACTCTGCATCACTCACACACATCCGCTCCCTTACAGCGCAAGTGCAGCGCCTCGAGCAACGCGTCCAGTCTGCACGATCAAAGCTTCCAGCACCAGTCAATACTCCACCACGGGCGAGCCCAAGGACAACGTCAGCAGCTGGTGGTTACATGCCATCCTCAATCACGATACGCAGCCGCAAGCGCACTGGCGGGAGCACGATCAGTGCAACGAGCAGCGTAAACGGCGGAGAGGAGACTCCCAACCCGACAACCAGACATGTCTCCCGCATTAGCACCTCGGGCATCAGCCGCCTGAGTTTCGGGCCTGTCTCGAACCGTGGCGGTAGCGAGTTTGACGGCAGCCGACCGAGCAGCCGCGCCAGCACCACTGGCGCTCCTGGCGGGGGTTTTGCGCGCCCAGCAAGCCGTACCGATTCCAACCGCCCACAGAGCCGCACCGAGCTTAGCCGCCCGCTGAGTCGCACCAGCATGACTGGCGCGCGTACCCCGCTAGGCCACTACTCGCAGTCTACACTGGCGGAGTCGCGACGGCCTCGTAGCAGCATTGGGGGGAACTTCAGCGCGAGCGTGGGGCACGGGCATAGCCAGAGTGTGTCGCAGATCGATCTGGATGAGTACCGCGAGTTTGAGTTCGGGACACCGAACCGCCGGACGACGCTGGGGAGGGAGGATGGAAGCGCTATTCCGGTTCCTGCTAGTGGGCTGCCGCGGAGGCAGAGTGGGGGGTTGGTAGCGAAGACGCCGAGTAAGAGGATGAGTAACGGGATACTCAGGGATGGGGAGAGGGAGCTGGAGAAGAAGCGGAGCGATGCGAGTCTAGCGGGTGGAGGGATGAAGCCGCCGATGCGGACGAGGAAATTGAGTGGGGTTGGGGAGAGCTACTAGGGGGCTTGCGGGAGGCGTTGGGATTTGCAGTATGGCAGGGGTGTTGGGGGGGGGGGTGAGTGTATATAACTTTCATGATTATCGGTCATGACTTTGATGAAGATATGACACTATGGGTTTTTTTGGGCGATGGAATTGGAGCAAGAGCAGGGCTATGCGGGGCTAGCATTTTTCTCGGGGGCGCCTTTGATGGAAAGGCGTACGTAGCTGTTGATTTTTATTCTGAATTACCATATTACCACATTACTACGTTTGAAGCCCAGTCTTCCCCTGCGAGCTTTGTGTATTATGTAAGTCAACTACGGCTGCAACCCTGCAATGTGAAATTTCATGTGAGTGTTATGGGAGAGTGTTTGAAATAGGGGTCCTTGGAGGAGAGTTTCCGTGACGACAATGTTGTGGTTTGCAGTCCAACAGAAACGTGATGGGGAGGAGGAAACTGTGGTGGGGCGGTACGGCATCGGGGAAATAAATTTGCGTGGGCTAGGAGGTACAGTACGGCGCCAAAAGTATCCGTACGGGTCTGTGCGCAGAACACGAAAATGGCTGCTGCTTTACGAAACGCGTACATAGATACACGTAGTAGAATAGCT
Source organism: Pseudogymnoascus sp. 03VT05 (assembly GCA_001662645.1). Lineage (NCBI taxonomy): Eukaryota > Fungi > Ascomycota > Leotiomycetes > Thelebolales > Thelebolaceae > Pseudogymnoascus > Pseudogymnoascus sp. 03VT05. The sequence continues at coordinate 24,376 of KV459416.1, forward strand.
TTAATATATACAATTAACAATGGCTCGGGGCCCCGAATTGAGTGCAGAAACGCGTGCCCGAATACTCGAACTTCACGATATAGGATGGTCCCTACAGAAAATTGCTACGAAGCACCAAATACTGAAGTCTACAGTACAATATACAGTTTCAAAGGCACGGGAGCGAGCGAGTCGAGGGCAGGCCTCACTACCACGAACTGGAACGCCACGAGTAGTCACAGAAGACGAGCGTGACGCAATCATAGAAACGATAATGCGTAATCCGTACGTTACTTACGAAGAGTTACGGAAGAAGCATGCGCCTTAATTAAGCGTACGGACAATGTAACGCCTCTGCTATAAGATGGACCGACGGAAATGGATGTGCCTCTGAAGGCCAGCTCTCACAGAAGCACACGCAGCAGCACGGCTACAATAGGCACTACGATATTAGCATTTCACATACCTTAATTGGCGCCGCGTGCGATGGAGCGACGAGTGCTCTATACAACTTGGCAAAGGAAGAAAGAGAGGATAGGTGTTTGCCTAAGCAGGAAAGGAACGGCTAGAGCGTAGCCTTATAGAACCACGTTGCTATGGAAATGCTAAAAGCAAGATGTTCTAGGCAGCCTTTAGCTATGGAGTGCGTATGCACCTAATTCCCTTAGAGGGAGACCCTCTGTCACGTAGAGGAGGGGTTACTGCTTAGGTCTATAGAGTAGTATTAGACACCTACTTACTTCCTATTCTAGGGGACAGGGCTATATTCATGCACGATAATGCACCTATTTATACAGCTGGAATTATTAAGGTGTGGCTTAGGGAGTATGGAATTAATGTAATGGATTGGCTGCTATATAGCCTAGACCTAAACCTAATTAAGAACCTATAGGCATTACTTAAACTTGAGGTTTATAAGCTATACCTACACCTACTACACGCTCTAAACAATGCAGAGACGCTACATCAATTGATTTAGGCTGCTATAATAGCTTAGGAGAATATAGGAGAGGTATTACTTCTAAAGTTATTAGATTCTATAGTAGCTAGACGCAACGCTGTTATTACAGCTAATGGGTGGTACATAAAATATTAAAATAGCATTGGAATTTACGCATAGACCCGTACAGATACTTTTGGCGCTGTACTGTATTTTAGGACTAAATTTGTTGGCCTCAGTTAGGATGTAAACGGGATTAGAGAAATTGATTACTATCATGATTATCTCTGTCCATAATCATAATCGCAATTATGGAAATGCACATAACGTATTTCACATGTAAGCTGGTCACACAAGCGAGCTAGTTACGAAAACACCAAAACACGTTAAGTCTACTATAATAATTAATGGCAACACCAACTTAAGCTAAACCCTCTAATCAAGAGGGTAGGATACTTCTAGCTATTCAATTAATTAAACAAGGCTATATTAAAAGTATTTAAGCTGCTGCAATGTTATACGACGTCCTATTTAAGTCACTACGAACGCGACTTAACAGTGTTACTTCCTAACGCAACTCTACTCCTAACTCACGTAAGTTGACTCTATACAAAGAGTCAGCTCTCGTTTAGTATATCCTCAACTTAGATTCGCATGGATTTCCGCCCTAGCCACAAGGTGTGTAAGAAATGGCAGACCTTCTACTCTCTAAACGAGGTGAGAGCCCTATTAGGATAAACTAGACTACCAACTTCATTAAGCGTTATATAGAAATCAAAGCAAAGTTTAGTTAGAAGTACGATTACAAACGAGCAAAATGTAAAGATCCTAAGATAATTTAAGAGTGGTTCTCTCTCGTATAAAACATAGTTGCAAAATATAGAATCTTAGAGCAGGATATCTACAACTTTAATGAAGCAGGTTTTGTAATGGGAGTTATTGCTACTGTAAAGGTAGTTATAAGCTTAGAAGCAAAGAGCTGTCTAAAGACTATACAGCTAGGGAATAGAGAGTGGGTGTTAATTATCTAAGGTGTTAATTTATACAGATAGGCACTCCTACTATTCATCATTTTTAAGGCGTAGAATCACCTCTCTACTTAGTATAAGGACTTAGGACTACTAGGGGATTAGGTGATTACATTAAGTGAGAATAGGTAGACGTTAAATTCAATTAGGTACGAGTGGATTTAACACTTTAATTAGTATACAAATGCTTATACGATTAGAACCTATCACCTTCTTATTCTTAACGGACATAAGAGCCACCTCTCTGCTTAATTTCAACACTACTGTATAGAACAGAAGATAATTACCCTCTATATGCCACCACACTCGTTACACATTCTTTAGCCTCTTAATATAAGCTGCTTTACGCTACTAAAGCTTTTGTACAGAAAGCAGATTAAAACCTTTATATAGAACTAGCTAAATCACATCACAAAGCTTAAGTTCCTCTCTACATTTAAAGAAGCATTTAAAGCTACATTTATAGAGCAGAACATTAAGAGCAGATTCTAAGCTACAGGACTAGTTCTGTACGAGCTATAGAGTGTCCTCTCTTACTTAAATCTACGCTTAAGGACTCTAACTCCTCCTATAGTTAAGAGTAACAATTAGACTTTAAAGACTCCTTAAACTATAAGGGAGCTTAACTTTTAAACAGAGCACATTAAGAACTACATCATATAACATTAAAACAGCTCTCCTACCTTAATTAATGATGCTGTTAGCTGCCTTGTTAAAGGGGCGGAAATGATAATGCATTCTGCTGTTCTACTTAAGGTAGAAGTTAAGGCTCTATAGGCTGCAAATGAACAGAAAAAGAGGAGGGAAAGGAAGCGCAAGAGGCGTATAATGCAAGGGGGCAGTCTCTCTGTACAAGAGGGCGAGGATATCCTTTAGAGTGCTAAGGTTAATGCTCAAATCTGTACGGAGGTAGTAAGTGAGAGTAGTCGGCAGGTAGGCTCTAGGGGCTAACAGAAGCGCTGTAGAGTATGTGGTATTATAGGCCATAACTCCCGTACATGTACGAGGCACGAGGAATCAATTACAATTAATTAAGGGTCATTATGTAGGGTAGTGTAGTTGTAGTAGTTGGAATAGTTAGATTTTAGTGTTTTTGTGACTAGCTCGCTTGTGTGACCAGCTTGCATGTGAAATACGTTAATCATAATTATAATCATGATTATTGACTGTTCCTAATTATCTCTAATGCATATACCTAAGAGGGATTAGCAGTCAGCTTATTGCTTATTTGGTTTAGTGCGTGCATATAATATGTGGTAAGTTATATAGAAAGTACCACTACATATAAGTGTATATGCAAAGGTACAAACACAGTTGAGTCACGTGCACATTGTGAGCATTCATGATTTTCAAAGCTAATAATCATAATCGTGAATTTCATGGTTACCGATATCCATACTTATAATAAGATATGTAGTATTTGAATACCCACGATTATGATGGTTACTTCTGCTAACCCTGCATGTAGTGGTGCGCTCTAAATACCCCGAAGCCTGTAAACCTTTCGTGACTCGGGATCCGAATCATGAAGGTTGGCGGGGAAAAGGATTGGCAGAATCATGAAGGCGGGATATTACGGCTGTAGACTGAAAACGTTGTGCAACGAAAAGTCCGTGAGATTATCAATTAGAAGATTCTTGTTGGAGAGATTGAAATACTTAGATTAGGATTTATACTGTATATGTATAGTTCCTCATCATAGTTCTCATCAATTAATTCCCATCCCCTTCAAACGTCGAGTCCACCATACCTTCTTTGGACTAGCCTGGATTCAACAAGTCCACCATCCCCCAACGAACGGATAATTCAAATCGGGTATGGCGGACGAAGGCGGAGAGCGATTTCTGTCTCTCTGATTGGTCGACGCGGGTGCATCTCCTACGTATTTCGTACAGTGGGACATTTTGCCCGCGCCCCATGCCCTTTTGGTCCAGCTCCCTCCCCGAATAAACCGTAAAGGCCTCCCTTCATATCTCGAGCGTCCAACCATTCTCACAAAAAACATCATCTTCGCTCTCATCATCCTAAAGCTCTGCTCTCTCTTCACCCCGCAGATCCTCCTTCTTCCTTTGATATTCGATTGTTATTTCTATACGAATTCTTAATACCCCGAGGCCCGCAAGACGCTCTTCTACCTTCTACGTCCAGTTTCCACGCCCCAACTTTTTATTATCCCTAAAGAGCCCGAAAAAATATCCATACGGTTCTCCCTCAACCGTATACAACCACACGACGATAGCATCGAGCAAATTGGCAGCCGCAGCACACTAAGCTCGTGCAAACGAGCCGGTTCGATACAATGTCCGTCCAGGCAAAGGCGGCTGACGCTGTCGCCAACGGCGTCAAGGCCCACACCAATGGCACTGTGCCGCTCGTCAACGGCTCGACACCGTCCTACGCATCGAGACACAAGCTTGCAGACCACTTCATTGGCGGTAACAAGCTCGAGAATGCGGCGCCCGGTGCCGTGAAAGACTTTGTGGCGGCTTGTGACGGCCACACTGTGATCACCAACGTACGTGGCAACAAACCGCCAGGAAGAAAGATAGAGCAATGCTAACTTTACTTTGTAGGTACTGATTGCGAACAACGGAATTGCTGCCGTCAAGGAGATCAGATCCGTCCGCAAATGGGCGTACGAGACCTTCGGCGACGAGAGGGCGATTCAGTTCACTGTTATGGCGACACCCGAAGATTTGCAGGCCAACGCAGACTACATCCGAATGGCAGATCAATATGTGGAGGTGCCAGGTGGCACGAATAATAACAACTACGCCAACGTTGAGTTGATTGTCGATGTGGCCGAGAGGATGAATGTTCATGCCGTATGGGCTGGATGGTAAGAATAACCCAGTAGGGAGGCGATTGAGGATATTTGGCTAATCTGAAATAGGGGACACGCATCCGAAAACCCCAAACTGCCCGAGTCTCTGGCAGCATCGCCCAAAAAGATCGTTTTCATTGGCCCGCCCGGATCCGCGATGCGCTCGCTCGGTGACAAGATCTCCTCGACGATCGTAGCACAGCACGCCAAGGTGCCTTGTATTCCGTGGTCAGGAACTGGAGTTGACACAGTTGCCGTTGACGAGGGAGGCCTGGTTACGGTTGAAGATCACATCTACATGAAGGGATGCGTCGAGTCGTGGCAAGAAGGTCTAGAGAAGGCCCAGCAAATCGGATTCCCAGTCATGATTAAGGCATCGGAAGGTGGTGGTGGAAAGGGAATTCGCAAAGCAGACTCCGAGGTTGGATTCGAAGCATTATACAAGGCCGCTGCGAGCGAAATCCCTGGATCGCCCATCTTCATTATGAAGTTGGCCGGAAACGCGAGGCATTTGGAGGTTCAATTGCTGGCAGATGAGTACGGAAACAACATCTCTCTTTTCGGAAGAGATTGCTCTGTCCAGAGACGCCACCAAAAGATTATCGAGGAAGCGCCAGTTACTATCGCGAAAACTGCAACTTTCCAGGCTATGGAGAAGGCCGCAGTGCGCCTGGGCCGCTTGGTCGGATACGTCTCAGCCGGAACGGTCGAGTACTTGTACTCGCACTCGGATGACAAGTTTTACTTCCTCGAGCTGAACCCTAGATTGCAGGTTGAGCATCCTACAACGGAGATGGTCTCCGGTGTCAACCTGCCCGCTGCACAGCTACAAATCGCTATGGGTCTGCCACTGCACCGCATTCGCGACATTCGTCTCCTATATGGAGTGGATCCCGCTGGCTCTAACGAGATCGATTTCCATTTCTCGAAAGAGGATAGCTCCCTTACTCAGCGCCGCCCATCGCCCAAGGGCCACACAACCGCTTGCCGTATCACCTCTGAAGATCCCGGAGAGGGCTTCAAGCCGTCCAACGGTGTTATGCACGAGCTGAACTTCAGGAGTAGTTCAAATGTCTGGGGTTACTTCTCCGTCGGCACAGCTGGTGGAATTCACAGTTTCTCTGACTCTCAATTCGGTCACATTTTCGCTTATGGCGAGAACAGATCCGCGTCAAGAAAGCACATGGTTGTGGCTCTGAAAGAGTTGAGTATCCGTGGTGACTTCAGGACCACAGTTGAATATCTGATCAAGCTGCTGGAGACCCCCGCTTTCGAGGACAACACCATCACCACCGGCTGGCTCGATGAACTGATCTCGAACAAATTGACTGCCGAGCGCCCAGACCCTATGCTTGCTGTCGTTTGTGGCGCAGTATGCAAGGCCCACATCGCCAGCGAGGGTGCCATGTCAACATACAGAACCAGCTTAGAGAAGGGTCAAGTGCCCGCCAAAGAGGTTCTGAAGACCGTCTTCCAGATCGATTTCATCTACGATGGCCACAGGTACAAGTTCACAGCAACGAGATCCAGTCTTGATAGCTACCATCTCTTCATCAACGGCTCTAAGTGCTCAGTTGGCGCCAGAGCTCTCAGCGACGGCGGTCTGCTTGTTCTTCTCAGTGGACGTTCTCACAACGTTTACTGGAAGGAGGAGGTTGGAGCTACCAGATTGAGCGTTGACAGCATGACTTGCCTCCTCGAGCAAGAAAACGACCCCACGCAACTGAGGACTCCCTCCCCAGGAAAGCTCGTCAAGTTTACCGTTGAGAACGGCGAGCACGTCAAGGCTGGCCAGGCATACGCCGAGGTCGAGGTCATGAAGATGTACATGCCCCTTCTCGCTGGAGAAGACGGTATTGTGCAGCTTATCAAGCAGCCAGGAGCCACCCTCGAGGCCGGTGATATTATTGGTATACTCGCCCTGGATGACCCGTCGAGAGTGAAGCACGCACAGCCCTTCCTCAGTCAACTCCCTGATCTTGGTCTACCACAAGTCGTTGGCACCAAACCTGCCCAAAGATTCGTCCTCCTTCACAACATCCTCCGCAACATCCTCCAAGGGTTCGATAACCAGTTCATCATGAACGCGACGCTTAAGGACTTAATTGAGGTGCTCAGAGACCCTGAGTTGCCATATTCGGAGTGGAATGCCCAGTTTTCCGCGCTGCACGCCAGAATGCCCCAGAAGCTTGACTCTCTCTTCGGTCAAATTGTCGAGCGTTCTAAGGCCCGCAAGGCAGAGTTCCCCGCCAAGAACCTACAAAAGGCCCTCCAGAAGTTCCTCGACGAGAATGTTGATCCTAATGACATTGACATCCTCAAGTCTACCTTGGTACCACTTACCGAGGTGCTTGAAAAATACGTGGATGGTCACAAAGTCAACGAGTTTAATGTATTCTCTGGCTTGCTTGAGCAGTACGCTGAAGTCGAAAAGCTCTTCTCTGGAAGGACTTCAAGAGATGAGGAAGTCATCCTCAAGCTTAGAGAGGAGAACAAGGATGACATCCCCAAGGTTGTCCAGACTGTACTTTCGCACAGCAGAGTTGGCGCAAAGAACAACCTCATCCTCGCCATTCTTGACGAGTACAGGCCAAACAGGCCCAACTCTGGCAACATCGCCAAGTACTTCCGCCCAGCACTGAAGAAGCTCACTGAGCTTGAGTCGAGACAGACTGCCAAGGTCTCTCTTAAGGCTCGCGAGGTTCTCATCCAGTGCGCACTTCCGTCTCTCGAGGAGCGTGCTTCCCAGATGGAGCACATCCTCCGCTCTTCCGTTGTTGAGTCGAGGTATGGTGAGACTGGATGGGACCACAGAGAACCCAGCCTTGAGATCCTCAAGGAGGTCGTTGACTCGAAGTACACCGTCTTCGATGTCCTCCCTATCTTCTTTGGTCACCAAGACCCATGGGTCTCCCTTGCTGCCCTTGAAGTTTATATCCGCCGTGCATACCGTGCGTACTCGTTGAAGAAGATTGAGTACCACAGCGAGTCCTCCGACCCACCGTTTATTGTCTCGTGGGACTTTGTCCTCCGTAAGGTCGGACAATCAGCTCTTGGAATGCCCGTCCAGTCCTCACCTTCAACACCAGCGACTCCAGTCGTGGAGAGCAGAGATCCATTCAAGCGTATCAGCTCCATTAGCGACATGTCATACCTTGTGAACCAGTCTGATACCGAGACCACAAGAAAGGGTGTTATCGTTCCTGTCCAGTACATTGACGAGGCCGAGGAGTACCTTGCTAGAGCCCTCGAAGTCTTCCCATTGGCTGGCGCCAGGGCGAAGAAGCCCTCGTCGAACACCCTTATGCCCGACCTTGGCGGCAAGCGCAAGATCCCACAGGCAATCCCACTCAGCCACAACGATGAGCTTACAGCAGTCTGCAATGTTGCCATTCGCGATTCCGAGTCTGCCGATGATGCCGAATTATTAGTTAGGATCAAGGCTATTGTCAACACCTACAAGGATGAGCTCATTGCGCGCCGTGTTCGCCGCCTTACATTCATCTGCGGCCACAGAGACGGCTCTTACCCCGGCTACTTCACTTTCCGCGGCCCGCACTACGAGGAAGATGACAGGATCAGGCACACTGAGCCAGCTCTGGCCTACCAGCTCGAGCTTGAGAGATTATCCAAGTTCAACATCAAGCCTGTCTTCACAGCAAACAGGAATATCCACGTTTACCAGGCCGTGGGCAAGGATGTGGAGAGTGACAAGCGCTACTTCACACGTGCGGTCGTCCGTCCTGGACGTCTGCGTGATGAGATTCCTACCGCTGAATATCTCATTTCGGAGGCTGACAGACTGATGAACGATATTCTTGATGCCCTAGAGATTGTAGGCAACAACAACTCCGATCTTAACCACATCTTCATCAATTTCTCACCAGTCTTCCCTCTTATTCCTGAAGAGGTCGAGGAGGCCCTTGCTGGCTTCTTGGAGCGATTTGGTCGTAGGTCGTGGCGCCTCCGCGTCACTGGCGCTGAGATCCGCATCATCTGCACTGACCCCGTCACTGGCATGCCTTATCCTCTTCGTGTTGTTATTACCAACACTTCTGGATATGTCATCCAGGTCGAGATGTACCTTGAGCGCAAGTCTGAGAAGGGCAGCGAGTGGGTGTTCCAGAGCATTGGTGGCACAACCAAGATTGGCTCCATGCACTTGCGTCCAGTTTCTACGCCATACCCCACCAAGGAGTGGCTCCAGCCCAAGAGATACAAGGCCCATCTGATGGGTACTCAGTACGTCTACGATTTCCCAGAGCTCTTCAGACAGGCTATCCAGAACAACTGGGCCAAGGCTGTCGGCGAGCACTCCCTGCTGGCCGAGAAGCAACCTCAAGTTGGTGATTGCATTGACTACAGCGAGCTGGTTCTTGATGACCACGACGATCTCGCTGAGGTGTCTCGCGAGCCGGGTACTAATACCCATGGTATGGTTGGATGGATCGTGACCGCACGCACTCCCGAGTACCCCAAGGGCCGCAGATTCATCATCGTCGCCAACGATATCACCTTCAGAATCGGTTCCTTCGGTCCCAAGGAAGATCACTTCTTCAACAAGTGCACTGAGCTCGCACGTAAGCTTGGAATTCCTCGCATCTACCTTTCCGCCAACTCTGGTGCTCGCATCGGCATGGCCGACGAGCTTATCCCGCATTTCAATGTTGCGTGGAAGGACGCCGACAGGCCAGAGGCGGGCTTCAAGTACCTATACTTGACTTCTGAAGCTAAGGCGAGATTTGAGGATGGCAAGTCGAAGGATGTTATCACCGAGGAGATCACCGAGGATGGCGAGACAAGACACAAGATCACCACCATCATCGGTGCCGAGGATGGCCTTGGAGTTGAGTGCTTGAAGGGCTCTGGTTTGATTGCCGGTGCTACAAGCAGAGCCTATGAAGATATCTTCACTATCACCCTGGTTACTTGCCGCTCTGTTGGTATCGGTGCTTACCTTGTTCGCCTCGGACAGCGTGCTATCCAGATCGAGGGCCAGCCAATCATTCTCACTGGCGCACCAGCTATCAACAAGCTCCTCGGTCGCGAGGTTTACACCTCCAACTTGCAACTTGGTGGCACCCAGATCATGTACAAGAACGGTGTGTCCCACATGACGGCCAACGATGATTTCGAGGGTGTATCCAAGATTGTCGAGTGGATGTCATTCGTCCCAGACAAGAAGAACAACCCCGTACCAGTCAGCCCCGCTGTCGATAGCTGGGACAGAGAGATCTCGTACATGCCACCTGACAAGCAGGCGTTTGACGTCAGATGGCTCATCGCCGGTAAGGAAGACGAGGAGGGTTTCCTTTCTGGTCTCTTTGACAAGAACTCTTTCGTTGAGACTCTTGGCGGATGGGCTCGCACTGTCGTTGTTGGTCGTGCTCGTCTCGGCGGTATCCCAATGGGTGTCATCGCCGTCGAGTCTCGTTCCGTTGAGAACATCACGCCAGCCGACCCTGCCAACCCCGATTCCATGGAGCAGATCTCCAACGAGGCTGGTGGTGTCTGGTACCCCAATTCCGCATTCAAGACAGCACAGGCTATCAAGGATTTCAACAATGGTGAGCAACTGCCATTGATGATCTTGGCCAACTGGAGAGGTTTCTCGGGTGGACAGCGCGATATGTTCAACGAGGTCCTGAAGTATGGTTCATACATTGTCGATGCATTGGTCAAGTACGAGCAGCCAATCTTCGTCTACATTCCGCCGTTTGGCGAGCTCCGTGGCGGATCATGGGTATGTATTCTTCTCCTCTTCATCGTATTACTTATACTAACAAACACCAGGTTGTCGTTGATCCAACCATCAACCCCGACTGCATGGAGATGTACGCCGACGAAGACTCCCGTGGTGGTATCCTCGAGCCCGAGGGTATCGTCAACATCAAGTTCCGCCGCGAGAAGCAGCTCGAGACCATGGCCCGCCTTGACCATACCTACGGCGCCCTCAAGAAGCAGCTCTCCGACTCTTCTCTCAGCCCCGAGCAGCTCGCCGAAGTCGCCGAACAGATGCAGGCTCGCGAGCGCCTCCTGCTTCCCGTTTACGCGCAGGTTTCCCTCCAGTTCGCGGACCTCCACGATCGCGCTGGCCGCATGAAGGCTAAGGGCGTCATCCGCGACTCGCTGAAGTGGCGCAACGCGCGTCGCTTCTTCTACTGGCGTGTTCGCCGCCGCTTGAACGAGGAGTACATCGTCAAGCGCATGGCGATTGCAGCGCCAGCGCAGCCCGGCGCCACTGGGACGCGCGCGCGCTCTCTGCAGTTGCTGGAGGCCTGGAGTGGGATCGTCAACTTCGGGACTGCGGATCGCGAGGTGGCGTTGTGGTATGAGGAGAATAGGAAGCAGGTGCATGAGAAGGTCGAGGCGATGAAGGGAGAGTCTACGGCGGGAGAGATTGCGAGGTTGTTGAGGGAGGGTGGAAAGGGTGGATTGAGGGGTGTGAAGTTGGTGCTGGGCATGTTGCCGGCGGGCGAGAGGGAGGAGGCCCTGAAGTTCTTGAGCCAGGCATAGAAGAGGTGTGACGGGTGAATTATAGAATTGTATGATAATGGAGGCTGAGCTGCGGAGACGCAGGTGTCGGCATTGCTGTATGAGCTTCTTTCGGGCTATGAAGCGGATGTGCGTGGATTTTTAGATGTTTGAAATGGAGTTTTGTCTTGTTGAGATAGTTTATTTGATAATTTACATTTGCTTGTACGTCAGGTGGTCTACTATGGAGAAACTTCGACAGGAACAGCAGATCAACACGTCAAACTAGTGTGAGTGAATATTAATGTACAATTCGGCCTCTGTGAATTGAAGTGAGGCTACTCGGGTATAGTCCCTAAGTCGAATAGTATTCGCCTACTACAATCCAACTTCAACATCCTATTAATACACAACCCTCCTCGAACTTCGCCGTATCAGCGCTCGCCAGCCATTCCATCAGTCTGCCTTCGCCGAGTGAGTCGTATTTGGTTTGAGTTCTCGTTCCGAGGATGGCCAGGTGCAACATCTGGGTTAGCGCGCTCAAGAAGAACAGCATTCTGCTTTGATACTCGTGGAACTTTGGCATCTCTTTTAAATTCGCAAGATCGTTCACGATGTATTTGCCCTGGCGAATGGGAGTATCGCTCGCTCCCTAATAAGGGGGATGAGCCCCAAAGCCGTGTTCCGCGGTCGGTATAACATCGCCTGGCCCTCCGAGTCTAGGCACCGTGCGCTGTGCTCGAGGAAAGCGGGATTGATCGTTCTGTCTGAGATGAAGGCGTCGAAACTTTTGATTGTTGCCTTAGGCACCTGGTTGAGGGCTTGGAGGAGGTGCGTTTTCCCAACTGTGTTGTCGTCGTCGAGGCGGGTCTTCTTGGTTGGCATGTTGGCCGGGGTGAATGGCGCGGCTGGGTCGTACTGGTGGAGGGGGAATTGTTCGTATTGTTCGAGTGTTATGGGTGCTGCGCGGACTGCTGGGGGGAATGTGGCGGGTGCTTTGGGGTTTAATGTGATCCGCAGTGGCATTGTTGCGATCTGTAGATCGAGGCTGTATGAAGGAAGGATGTTAGCAGGTTGTCTTGAGATCGGAGCAGTGGGATAATTATAGAGGTTTGGCTTGAATTAAGCTCGAGGTTGCTGATGTAGTTATTGTGAGAGCCAAAGCATAATAAATCTATCGAGTAATTGTTAGGTTTGTGGTATGAGATAGAAGCAGTAGAGTATTTACCCAACCCGAGGATCTAAACTATCTTCGAGGTAGGCGATGCTGCAGCTCTGTGTGCTAAGGAACAATGAGACTAAATAATAGATGGTGTTAGAAGCTTATGACATAAGACAAAAAAAGCTGTTTTACTTGTATCCAATCTGCTCGTATCTGCAGCGAGTTGTGAAGTGCGCAGTGTAGGAGTGGGGTATGGAAGTGAGAAGCAGAGGAAGCAAGCGAAGTGAAAGAAGGGGTTTGAATTTACGCGTTGTGCGCACTAGCGATGGCGAGTACGTGTGGAACAGAATAGAGCAGTATACATGAATAATTTATTAGAGAAACTACAGTACCGAGTGGTTTTACGTGTGATACGGGCTATTCTTCTAGCTAGATAGAGTTGGATATGTTAACACGCTAGTAAGACACCTCGACAGGAATAACAAACACATCACAATGAAAGGAAGCCGATTTCAATACGCAACTCAGCCCTTGTGATTAATTTGAAGTAAGACGATCGCTGTGCAGCGCCTCAAATAAGAGAACATCCGCCAATTACAATAAAAATCCAAGCCAGTCAAGTCATTGAAGCCATCCAAGCCCTTATTCCCCTCACGATTTGCCATGCCAGTGCCCCACGGCGCTTCACCGTTCTCTCAATGCTCCTTCTCCTTTCTATCGCTTTTCAGTTGCTGAGTGCGTCGTGTCCATTTGCTTCTCTCAACACCCGGGTTTTCGGACGGATCGATACTGCTCGCCATAAGGCAATCTCCTAATCATCCGAGTACCTGTTGAGCATATCTCACAACTCTGTGTAGTTTTTGGTTTTTAATCGCCATATACTTTGCGACTACGTTTTTAACCATGTCACCAATGATGCTGTCAAACACTTTGGGATCCATGCCGCCTTCCTCTTTGAGGCGCTTGAGGAGTTGGTCGGTATCTTGCTGAAGTTTATTCATGTCCTGCTCAAGTTTGCTCGAGGCATGCGTGAGGTTGTTAGCGTCATGGTTAAACCTGGCAGTAGTACTCTCATGTTCGGTGGCGCTTTGCCTAAGATTCTCAATGGATCGCTTGTTCTGGATGATGAGTTGTTCAGGAGGGCCGGGTGATGGCTGAATCAGGCCTGCTTGTTGCCAATGTCGTTTAACATATGGTCCAATAATCGTAGCGTCTTCACCAAGTTGGATAGTGGCTTTTATACGTGTGTCGAAGGCATGGATGAGCCTGTATCTGTCTAGCAGAAGCTGCTTAGTTGAGTTATCCACACGCTCAGAGGCGTTCTCAAGTCGGATAGCCTCTTGTATGAGTCTGTCGAACTCTTGGCGGAGTTGGATGTTCTTGATGGCATAGAGCGGGTTCGAGTCACCAATACGTGGTCCCGCAGTGTTTCCAATAGGTTCCGACATCGTGATGTTTGTTAGTTGATCGAGGCTATACAGAGACTGTCAGAACAATCGCATTAAAAAATCGAAGCATAACAATTACCTAAATCCCAGGATCTGAGATCAATAAAACCTTGATACCGACTCTAACGTGGGGATTGTTGAGCAGAACACTATAATGATATAAAGTTAGTTAATGCGTGTTTAGAGGTTTGTGTGATGAGGTTGAAGCGGAATACTTGCCTGAATTGAGGTTTGGTCGAGGTGAATGACTTCGAAACTTTGAGTAGCGGAGCACGAGGAGCTTGGTGAAGAGTGTTAGAATGTACGTATGAGAGGACTAGGAGGTTATTTACCTATCTCCAACTCTCTTGTAACAGCAATGGATTGTGGTGATTGTGGTGATGAGGTGTGAGGACGGGCATTGTGGTGTTAAGGGCTGGAAATGATGAAGGTTGAAGATTGAAGGTGCTGTGAGAAGTAAGAAGTGGAAGGTGCGAGTGGTTGCTTGTATGTGGCATATAGCTTATTATTTTGGCAGGTTGGAGTCGGGAAAGGTTGGGCGTACCGGTACGAACATCAGCTGGAATGAACTGCGTGTTAATCAGAAGTGGATTTCAACCCATTCATCCCCAATTCTCCTCGCACCTTGTCCTGCTAAGTCCCCGCCATCATTCAAATACTACACCATCATCAAAAGCCCTGCTCATTTGCCCTTCAGTACCATAACATCATCTAAATAACCAGAATACTCACCAAACAACTCAATCAACTCCAACATCGCCCCCTTACTCTTCTCCTCCTCATACTCCCTAACCCTCTCCCTCAGGACTTCCCCTAAAATCTGCTCATCCCCCCCCAACCCTGCCTCATCTACAAACTCCACCCGGCTAAGAAACTCCTCAACCTCACCCTCTAACTTCTCAGCATCCCGATTAAACTCCGCCGTATCCTTCTCCAACTCTGCAGCAGTTTGTTTAACTTCTATAGAAGCTTGTTTAAGCTGACTATTAGCAAGAGTAAATCGCTGAGCCGCTTCTCGCACTTCGCGCGAGGCTTGTTCAAGGTAGTCGGCGGGTTGGTTGGGGGAGGCGGCGGCGGCTTTGAGGGCGTCGGCGTTGTGTTTTAGGCGATGGGCCGAGGCTTTAAGTTCGGCGTCGGCTTGGTTGAGTGAGTTTGCGGCTTGCTGGAGTTTTTTGGTGGTGAGGTTGATGTGGGAGGCTGATTGGCGGAGTTGGTCGCCGGAGTGCTTGAGACGGGAGATGGTGAGGACGAGTTGGCTGGTGGTGGTGGGGGTGGTGAGGTTGCTGTCACTTGGTCCAGTGGTATTTTCCGTAGTTGATGACATTATCACGTATTGTAATACTCGGACAAAGGATTCGGCGAGTTGTGACTGTAAAACCTAAGGGTTGATGTTGGGGCCTGTGGTGTTGTTATAAAACATGGGGTTGGAGGAAAGTGAGAGTATCCCTGTACATAAGCACGTTAAAAACGTGGGATATCTAGATCCGCACGACAGGTCTTTAACAGCACAGCGCAAAGGATACAGATGAGACAATCTGGCACTCTAACGAAAATAAATATGTGTAATGTGCGCGTTGGTTTTGATCCAGTGGAAAGATACAGCGTCGATGCTTGTAAGTTGTAAGAGGTGCATTTCAGGCACCACTCCTGTCGCCCACGTGCGATGCGACCCCTATGCCATCCAGAACCACTATATAAATCACACAGACACTCCCAATTACTGCGCATACTGAGTAAATATCTCATGACAATAACAAGGAGAATATCAAGGTGTCACACTTGTGCACGATTTCATCAGACTCACACCCTGAGCTAATGACTTATACAACCCTTTGTGCATATTTAGTAGTATCACCACAGTATCATAAAATTATGCCTTGACCGGCGAGACAACACAGCCAAACACAGCCAAACAAATACGGGTCGTGTCAACCTTACGAGCCGCTCCAACACTACTTCGCCATACCACTACCACGCCACGCCGCTAACCGCGACATAACCGCAGCAAAGCCTCGGGTGGAGAAGTCGCAGCGGCAGCGGGACTTTCATCAGGGCTGCGCCGCATTTTGACGGGCTCCATATTTTGTAGCAATTCCTCCATCCTTCACGCGACAAACACAGCAAAAATACTTGGTTAGGCGAAATGAGGGGGCTGCTTGGCAGCTTGAGATCGACGAGGCTGAAGCTGTCAGTGTTCAATCAAGAGCCAGGGAAATACGGAAATTTGGGTGCGGTGGACCAAAATAGTATAAATAGTAACTCAGCCTCGCTTGGCACAAGTGATGGGTAGCGATAGTGCCTGATGAGGACTAGGGGGTGCTGTCTAGCTGCTGTCTAGTTGCCGTCTAGCATGTGTCTAATTGCCACTAGCTTTTATTTAGCTCTGTCTAACCCCATTTGTGCCTATCTGAGCCCTTTGAATCCCATCTAGACCCCATCAAGCCCCTCTCAGACCCCTGTTAGCCCCCCCAGTCGCGCATCAACTCTCAAATAAGCTCGGTGTGTTAGCTGGCCGACGGTCCACACCTATTCCTACTGACACCCGCTCTAGCCCCCCCTGAGCCTCCTTCAGTTCAAGGACAAGGACACTACAATGACTGGGAAGGCCCTCCACGTCCTTAAAACTTTCCGCGTCCCGTCCTCCTTCCTTCGACGCGATCAAAAAGTAAATTCCGACAGAAAACTTCCCCACGGAATCGTCGACGACATCAACAAGCAAACGCCAAACGCCCACCAATAATATCATAATACCGCGCCACAGCAGCAATGGCACCAAGAAGAGGAGGATACAGTAGTGGGGGTGGTTCGTCTTGCGCTCACTGCCTTGATACCGCCACTTTAAATGGATACGGCTGGCGGGTAAGGAAACAGAAACTGAAGCCTGTCGTTTCTATAGTTTGCTAACAAATGAATCAGAACCCGACTGCTACCGCGTTGTTTGCCATGTATATCATACTTTTGATCATCCTCATCGTGTGCATGTTTCTCATTAGGCGCTTCAAATGGATCCGCGAGAGGGGAACCGACAAGCTGCGAAACAAAGGATACACTATCGCTACGTATTTCATGTTCTGGTAAGAGATGCAACATTCTAATGCTCCTTGAATACAACCGACTGACTTTCCAACCTAGCAACATTCTCATAGGAGCTATCTTCTTTGCCATGGGGGAATCTTACGTCGAGGTAACTTACTTGATCTACATTGGTTACATCATCCAAGAATTTTTCGCCCGAGTTGCCAATGTCTTGATCGTCGCAGTCATCGCCCGCACCATCACCGAAGACGTTGGCGCGGTATCTCAAAAGATTGCCAACTACGCCGTTGGATTACTGTGGATAATTACCACAATCGGCTTTGGCTTTTCGATCGCCGTTTTTGCCGAGAACATGTCTTTGGGATATTCCGAAAGGATCGCATCTGACGGCCGGCTGTATACGTCCATACTCGAGGCGTCATATATGTTCGCGCTTGCCCTCTTCCTCACCACCCTCGCCATTATCGCCGTGTTGAAGAGGAATTCAAAGGTATGCTCTAACCCCCCCTCACACAGGAAAAGAACTCACATACTAACCCTACGCCAGGGAACACTCCTCATGCTCGCCGTCGTCATACCCGCCCTCTGCCTCATGACCCTCCTCGAACTCGTCAAACAAGTCGTCATCAACTTCAACCCTGACCCCTACGCGAAGCCAGCTTACTCCCTCTACTACGCCAGCGCCTACATCACCGTCTTCGCCATCATGGCTATCTTCCTCACCGTCGCCCTGATCGGCGGCCTGCGCCAACGCCACTCCGACGCCAGCGGCCTGACCCAAGAGCAGAAACTCGCTCAACCCGGCCCCCACTACGTCGCCGTCGGCCCCTACGCTCCTCCCCCCGCCCCATACAACCCGCACGGCACCCACCTCGCGGACGGCCAATACGATCAGCAGACCCCGTACGGCGCTCCCGCTCAACAGGGACAACAACCTTTCCAGTACACGCCACCGCAGTACGCTCAGCCAGGGCAACAGCAGTACGCGCAGTACCCCGCCCCGGGCCAGTTTGGGCAGCAGCAGCATGCGGAGATGTCAAACACACCTGCGATGGGATCTGCTAGCGTAACAACGGCTGCGTCGCCGGTGCAGTACGCGGCGCCGTATGGGGCTCCGTCGTCGGTGTCACCGCCGCCGCAGCATGATCCGTATCAGACGCATATGCAGCAGAAGATTTATCAGTGAGGGGGGGTAGTTGGATGAGAGAGCAGGGGATTGGTTGTAGAGAGAGCATTTAGGAGTTATACCCGGTTTTTGGCGCGATGGATGGGGGGGTGTTTTTTTTGGCATACCTGATAACATAACGAGAGGGGTTGATAATGAGATTGGTACTATATTAATGTATATAAAATTACTTTTTTAGTGAACTATAGTTTATCTAAATATATGGCAAGACATGTAACTCAGTTATCCCTATTTTAAAAAGTATCGACTTATAATTATCCGGTCGAATGGTCGAATGCGCAGTCCCTGTAACTTGGCACATGTGACGGTGTTACAGGGAATTATTACGGTGCACCCACAACTGCCATAATTGAAAGTTTGTTTCAACGTCTGGTGCCTGGTTTCACTCCCCCAAACACTCATATTATTACTTCTACAACCACCAGTGTAACCGATTTTCGCTTCCTTCACTGGCATCCTTCGTTACTCTCTGCCCTTCTCCAACTGATTGTATTCTCTCAAAGTGGTATCAGAGAGTACCCCACTAACACAACATTCCAATGCCACCTCCACCGCTACCCGAAGAACTGCTTGAGCGGATATGTTCCAACCTATGCTTCCACTGTCAAAACCCGATGAGTTCCCAAACATAGACGAACCATGCGTCCGCGAAAGCAAAGCTACCCTAGCCCGCCTCTGCCTTGTCTCCAAGCGCATGCTCGCCATCGCCCAGCCAATCCTGTACCACTACTACGCAACCGGCAACATCATCGGCCCCCTCAACCCCCAGGTCTCCTCCTACCCCACCGCCGACGACAAGCTCCCCTCCTTCCTCCTTACCATAATCCGCCAGCCCACCCTCGCAACCCACATCCGCACCCTCCAACTCCAAGAAACCCAAAGCCCCAACCTCCCCGCCTTCCCCGCCAAGCTCCTCCCTTTCTTCAACAACACCAGCGAAACTCATGGCATTAGGGCGCCCATCTCTGCGCAATGGGTTATTGATCCCACCCTCCCGCGCCCAAAAGATGCAATCGAGAAAAAGACACGCATAGCCATCCACCTCTGGCTCCGCGAACTCGCTGTCATCCTCACGCCCCGCACCGAGAGGCTGATGTTCGGCCACAGCCCCTTCTTGCCGCGCTCCTACATAGAGCCGTCCTCTTCTCATCTCCTGCCAGCCCTCACGTCCCTCTCATTCCGCAGCGGCGTGAAGGGGTACAATCTAGCCATGATGGTACCGCTGCTGCGGATGGCGCCGAACCTGGTATCGCTGCACGCGACTGACATCCTGGGGGGTTACGGCGAAGGGTTAGGGGACAATGCATCTCTGTTATTGTCACACGTGAGAAAACTGGTGGTGGAGGGGCTGATGATGGACGATGTTCGCGTGATGGTGAAGTGGTGCGGGGGGGTGCGGGACGTGGAGTATTATTACCACAGCAGTTTCTATGGGCCACAGATATTACTGGCTTTGGCGCCGCTTAGAGGGGTTTTGAGGCGGTTCTGCATGATGTTCATATCGGGGAGGTTGGCCTCTTACAGTGATGTTAGGGCACCCTACGAGTACCTGATGCCGCAGAGTCAGCGCCAGGCTATAGAATCGCTACAGGAGTTTTACCAGCTGGAGGAGTTGGTGATGGACCAGTGGTCGTTTCATTACTATGGGAATGGCCACGGAGGTTCGAAGAGGCTCGTTACGCTATTACCGGCGTCGATTCAGATCGTGCATTTCAGATATGTTTATAGAAGCATGCAAGCCGAACTACAGCAGCTCGCGCTCGCGGTACGGGATAAGTTCCCCAAGTTACGGCGATTGAAGATCGATATAGCGGATAATTGCAAGCCGGAGTAGAGACATGAACTGGAGAAGATGCGCTCCGTGGAGGCGGACTTTGCGGATGTGGGAGTGCAGGTGGAATGGGGCGTGGATAGGGGCTACCCGTGTCCTGGCTCAGCAATGCCGCGACACACAGTGTTCCCAGAGTCGGAACTTGTTGTCAGTCCTTCTACCGAATCCTCCTCGTCCATCGAGACGGAAAACCCAACTAGCCGACGTGGCTGGCGCGGATTGAAACCGAGAATACGTGAGAGAATATCATCTTTCCGTTCTAACTATCTACCCGGCTGAGGAACTGCTATTCCATCCCAGCCCCTTATATAGAATTAAACCATAGCTATCTATCCAGAGAGCGGCTTGCGTCCATGGACGATGTAACTGCCACCATTAGCACTCCCTTCCAACCGAAAAGAAAGCATGGGGAAACTCACTAAGGCCAATAAGCGTGGATACTCCGATCGCGAATCTCGTTCCTAACGCCTACCAAAAACACTGAGACCTCATCCGCCGTCCACCCCAACGCCTTCTGGAACACCCTCATCGTCATGCCCTCCAGATTACTCAGCAGGTTCTCCATTTCCCACGCCCCGAGCACCTTCATCCTTGGATCCTTGGGCCACGTGTTACACGGCAACTTTACAACCTTCACTGTCACATCCTCGAACCCGCGCTTCTCGAACCACCCTTTCCAGCGCAGCGGGTCATCGATAGGCGTCCCGAATATATTGGCCGAGTTGTTCAGGTTGTCGGCGAATTTCTGGAAGCTGCCATCCAGGGGGAGCGTGTTGTCGTCGGAGCCGATGCATGCTGTTACGGCTTGGAACTCGATGTATCCGCCGGGTTTCACGTGACTGGGGAGGTTAGTTGGGATGGGGGGTTGTGCGGGGGGGGGGGGGGGGGACTGACGTGTAGCACTGGTCGATTAGCTTGGGAAAGTCGCGGCAGGCGAGGAGGAGGTCGCGGCAGAAAATGAAATCGAAGCTGTTCTCTTTCCACATCCAGGGGCGCTCTATGTCGTCGAGCTCAAAGCGGCAGTTCGGGGGGACCCTGGGATTTGTTAGACTGGCAGGTCTGGTTGGAGACGCATATTTGTAGTGTGAGAATTACCAATCTGGCTGTGTGGGTGCAATGTCCACGCCGATGACCTGTAGAAGTAAGGAGAGTGCCATGTGCTGGCGGCAAGGAAACGAACCTCAGCTGATGGATATTCATCGGCCACGTCTATGCACCAGATTCCTAAACCGAGTGAGATTAGGACGGGACATATGCACACGTTGAGCCTCCTTACCTGTGCCGCACCCGAGATCTAAAATCTTCTGCGGGTTGCTTCCGATCGGGGCGAGGAAGCGCTTCTTCTCAAGCAGTGCGTAGTACTTAGCGTGACACATATCGATGCGGTCTAGCTCTGCCTCGTCCATGGGGAGGCCATATTCTGCCACTGTGTGAGACATAGTACTCGGAGAAAGGGTGTCTCGGATATGGCGTACCTTCTTTCCCATAGACGGCGTAGGTCCTGCCGCCCTCCCCTATCTCGCCTCGCAGGATGGATGAGGTGATGGAGGTGTACGAACTACCGCCTACGCTTGCCACATCATTTGCCTGTGGGATTCCGTGTCAGTTTTCGTAGTCCACGTGTCAGGCTTGGTGCAACATGGTGCCTACCTCGTCTTCGAAGTCATCGTATGGTGTCTGTGAGAAATGTCAGCATCGCCGTGCCATTAACCTTTCCCCATTCCATCCCAGGCACTGTCGTAACCAGCATGTGGGGCAACATTTCCAAATAAGAAGCGCTCGTTCAATGCTACACCACATCTCGTACGACAAAATAAACGGGGTTGTGCGAAGTGAGTCTTGGCACCCCGCTCCCCGAGCGCGCCTCCTTACCTCGTCGGCCTGGATATGACCTTCCTCCACTAAAGTCGGCGCCACGTTAGCTTCGCTCATGGTAGGCAAAACTAAAAAAACTGGAACGAAAAGTCTGGCTTTTTAGCACCGGGTGCGATGTCAGATGGAGAGGTGGCGTACGGGGAAAGAAGTAGTCGAGAAGAGCAAAATCAGCTTAAGGCAGGATGGCGGTGGGTTAGTGTCCTCCACCCATGCCAGATGTTGGCCGCTGCGGACTCGCGAATTGGGGGTCCTGAGAGCTTCCGAGCCGACGCGCAACTTTGGAGTTTCCGCGCCTCTAGCTTCGTTCGCCCTGCGCGAAATGCAACAAGCCATGCGAGACTGTTGAACCACTACGGAGCGAGTGTGGTAATGCAAAGGTTGTGGTGGCGCTAACTGGCCCGAACGGTGGTAGGACTCTGGGCGGGACCCTGGCGGGCGGGGACGTGTTAGGGGTTCATGCGTCGCGGACGCAGGGATGCGGGTGGACTGACACGCGGGATGATGGGGACGGCGTCGTGGCGTCGAGGCTAATGGAACGGCGGGTCCCTTCCGGTTCGCTGACCTCGAAACAAATATGCTGAATCCCTCAGGCGACTTCGCAACGGCGTGGAAGTCAGTCAACAGAATAGGTTTAAAGGCTGCGCTGCCATGCGGTAACCTGGCAAGGGCGAGACGGGCAAGTGCTTCTTGCTGGCGCTTCTTACATCGATTTGTCAAAGGATTCGGTCGCACATGGGCATCTCTTACCGGAGTCCTGCCGGAGTTCCTTGTGCTGATGGTGGGGGTAGCGGGGAGCTGGAGGGGGGGGTAGCCACGCCCCCCACAGCCCACTCTCCTTCCTCTTCCTAAATAGCCTGCTTAAAGCCGGATATTCGCCACATCAGCAAAAGCAAGCGCCGCCTCCTCTATCTCCACCCCAAAACACTGTGTCGGTAATCCAACAAAGACCCTGCTCTCATAAAAATCCGTTGTCAATGTCGTCCACCGACGTCAGTGCCGCCATTGCGGCAACCGAGAAGCTCCTCGAATCTCTCAAGGCCTATGATGGGTCTTCCAGCTCGCATATCACGCTGCTGAACCAGACGGACAAGGTGCGCGCTGAGCTCGAGCAGCCATACGATGTCGTTACCCGGATGTTTGAGAACCTCACCGTGTGTGGGTCTCTGAACATGCTCCTCCGTATTGGCGCGATGCACAAGGTGCCCAGCGACGGGACGTCTATCAAGGCGGCGGATCTCGCGGCTGCGGTCAATGTGGATGTCACGGCTATCCAGCGCGCGATGCGTGTCATTCTCGTGCAGGGCATTGCCACCGAGACGGGGCCGGATGAGTACACGCATAACCAGCTGTCGCTATCGCTGCTGCCGGAGGGGGCTGGCGCGTTCTTCCTGCTGTGCATGGATCTGAGCAAGGCGATGGGGATGTTACCAGAATACTTCAAGACGCACGCACCGGAGGACATATACGATCTGAAGAAATCGCCGTGTGCGTTCTCGGTAGGTAAGGAGGGGCGCTCGTACTACGAAGTGCTAAACGACGATGTGGACCAGCGCAATATCTGGAATGCAGCGATGCAGATGTCTGAGAAGAATATGCCCGTGCGCGGCATGTTCCCATTCGAGTCGTTGAAGGAGCAGGTCGAGAAGGAGCCCGAGAGGGCGTTCGTCGTCGATATTGGCGGTGGGAGGGGTCAAGCCCTTTTGGCTATCCAGGAGGACTGCCCTGGCGGATTTGGGGGGAAGTTGATCCTGCAGGATCTACCCATTGTCATTGACTCGCTGAAGCCGGAGGAGATCCCCAATATCGATGCTACGGTCCACGACTTATTCACGCCCCAGCCCGTCAAGAGTAAGTCCTATGTCTGGCCCTGACTGCCATGTCAGTACTAACTCAACTTCAGATGCACACGTTTACTTCTACCGCCGTCTGCTCCACGACTTCTACAATCCCGTCTGCGTTGAGATCCTCAAACAGACCGTCTCTGCCATGGGTCCTGACTCGCGCCTCATCGTATGCGATATGTTGGTGCCTAGCCGCGTGACTGTCGGAGTCCCGATGCAGCTTTACTGGCTTGACATGAGCCTTATGCTCATCAGCGGAAAAGAGAAGACGATCGAGGAGTTCCACGAGATCTTCGACGCTGTCGGCCTCGAGCTTGTGAAGGTATATCCGTCGAACGTGGGAGAGACGGTTATGCTGGAGACGCGCCTGAAGAGGAACGAGTAGAGCGGACTTCTCATTATGTTCAACTTCTTTGCTGGCTGGCAGGCACGGTACAGTCGCGATATGGGAGGCCGCCGTGTCGAATTTATCTGCGTTGATATTTCTGAGATTTAACTTGATTTAGAATTTAGAACAGCTATACACGCCCATCACGTTATGGACACAATATAAATATCTATTATAAGGACATATAATGTGGCCATATTCCGAGGCGGTCTCATGTGCTGTATATTCCGAATCGTGCCTTCTGGACCCTGCGGGGCATTTGGCGGGGTCCCAAATGACGTCGGCCGCAGGTGAAACATTAATTCACTGTGCATGGTGCAACCACATCACAAATCCCAAAGCAAAGGGATGGGATGAAGGCGTGTAACACCGCATAATACACACTATGAAGTGTTGGGACGTGCCATAATGCAGACTGGTATATACCAACACGTATCGTCAGTACAACTCTTTATTGGACCATACATTCAAAACCGTTGGGTGTACTAGCCTGTATAACCACAGGGACATCCATTGGCACACCTCACTCTACGATAATCTCCGAGACTGGTGATGAGTTGACAGGGGATCACGTGAAATAAAAAACGATGCAAGTCTTGGGGTCGTTGTTGGGGGCGTGATCGTGGCTTTATCACGATGGAGCGTCACCGGCGCTGTTGAGCTCTGTTGTCGTGGTCATCTCCACAAGAAATCGATCGACAGGCGCCTAGTACGCGATGAATGATGTGGCTTGGCCCTCCCGCATGAAGATACCAAGCCATGGCTGTTTGCTCTGCCAGCTGGGCCCCCTATCTTGCCATGGCAAAGCTTGTTTGGACCGCGAGTGGCCGTGGCAAGTGCCACCAGTGAATCAAGGGGGCTATCGTCGCTCGATGGGCAGGAGCGACACAGTGCCTCATTGATTCACAACATCGCTGGCGTGGTAACATAAGTATGTGAGCTAGCTCTCAATCCTCTCTATCTGTATCTCTCTCCACATCTCTCTCTCTCTCCCAAACCGCATCTCGTATCTTATATTTCCTATCCTGTATCTACTATCACTTGAGATAAGACCTGTATTAATTGCCACTCCTACACACCACTCCTTATTTTAACTATCGTTATTCCCATTGCCCAGCATGTCTACCCAGGACTTCTCCAAGATCAAGGTCGTCCCTAACATCGACTACCAGCACTCTGGCCTCAAGTCCTAGGTTTATCTCCTTCAGAAATGGGGCTTCCAACCCACCCTCCCTGGCCCGTATGTTCAGGTCGACAAGGTTGTTCGACAAGGATTCGGTTTGGCTTCTTGAAGAAGATTATTGGGAAGACTCGCACTGATAGTGTCCTGGCCAAGAAAGAGGAGCCAGAGGAAGCTACGGCGGCGGCACAGACCCGTGAAGTCCCCACGCAAGATATTCAGTATGATTCAATATACCTCTCCGAGGTTTATATTGGCACGCCTCCCCAGAAGCTGTTGCTCGATTTCGACACCGGTTCCGCTGATACTTGGGTAAGCTATTCGACTATCTGTGTGAGTGCATGCTTATTCTGGCCAGGTCTGGTCCATCGAAATTCCCTCCAATATCCAGAAAGCCGCTGGCCACTCCGTCTTCGACCCCAAAAAAATCTTCCACATTCAAGCCCATGAAGAACTCGACTTGGCAAATCTCATATGGCGATAGCTCCTCTGCTTCTGGAATTGTCCGCACCGATATTGTGACGATGGGCGGCCTGACTGTTAAAAATCAAGCCGTTCAGCTCGCGAATAGAATGTCGAGCGAGTTTGTCAGGGTAACCGGCGACGGCCTTCTTGGTCTCGCATGGGGCCACATCAACACCGTCACCCCGAAACAAGTTGCTACGCCTGCCGCGAACATGATTGCGCAGGCCAACATCCCAAAGTCTGCTGAGCTCTTCACGGCATATCTCGGCAGCTGGCGCGATGCAGATGACGAAGATAAGGGTGAAAGCTTCTACACCTTCGGGTACATTGACGAAAAAACCGTCAAGAAGTCTGGCGAGGAGATCCACTGGACTCCTGTTGATAATTCGCAGGGCTTCTGGATGTTCGACTCTCCCTCTGCGACTGTGAACGACAGGACTGTTCAGCGGAATGGCAACAAGGCCATTGCTGACACTGGGACTACGCTCGCTCTGGTCTCCGATGAAACGTGCAGGGCCATCTATGACGCTATCCCCGGCGCATCCTATGACTACTTTAACCAGGGCTACGTTTATCCGGCTAACACAACGGAGGATCAACTCCCCACCGTCACCCTCGCTGTTGGCGGCAAGCAGTTTGCTATCCAGAAAGAGGATCTCGGCTTCGCTGACGAAGGGAATGGGATGATATATGGCGGAATTCAGTCTCGAGGGACCATGCCGTTTGATATCCTCGGGGATACGTTCCTGAAGGGGATGTACGCTGTAAGTTTGCCCGTGTTTACTGCTTTGTGGCTCCGCAGAGGGTTTTGAGTATTCAACGGTTGCTAACGAAAAGGCAGATCTTTGATCAGGGGAACAAGCGCTTTGGGGCCGTGAAGAGGATTGATACTACTACGAACTTGGCAGTCCCAAGATTCTAAATTCGTTGAGTTGGTTATGATTCGACGACAGTTGATGGGAAATTGGAATGATTGTCAGTTTGATGCCCTTCGGGCCAGGCTTTTGTACAGTACAATGAGAATGTAACATGGTTGGATTTATATGCTGCTCCTGTTGGTGAATGTGAGATCTATGGATGCCATTCCAATCGCGCTATAAAAACTACTATTAGGAAACTACACGCCAGACAAAGCAATGAATAAACACGCTGTATACACTAGAGTTTCGCCGCATTTGCCTCAGATCGGTTGCGCAACCACGAGAGGCGAAAGAGTGAATTTATTTGTCTGTGGAGTATGTACGAAGCGGGTAAGAAAGGCACAATGGTGGGAGACTGAGAGTGGTGAGAAGAGGAAGGTGACGAGAAAAAGACCAAGTTGAGAATAGAATGGCGGTAACAGGTAACATAGACCAGAACGGGGTGGGGGTGACAAGCGCAGCATTGATCTGAATCAAAACAGGGCTTATATACTTCTGAGACATGGAGAGCGTTTTCCAATTCTGCCTTGATATCATCAGTTCCACCTCTAGCCGACTTCATGTCGGTTAGTGAAGTCTCAGTTTGGTGCCGTGGGTAAATGCTATATGGGCCGTTGCAGGTAGTGACATAGAAAAGTAGTTGGCAGTGGCGGAGAGAAACAACATGCAGCATTGGCTACACGCCCCACATGACTTCAGGCAGACACGACCACCAAACCAAAGACAAATTCTCACTATCAAATTCTCACCGAAGCCAGCCCAAAAATCCAAATACTCCTTCCACGATCGAATTCCGATCACACATCGCCACAACTACTGCCAAAAATCATGCCGCCACCTACCCCACACCCAACCGCCTCCGCCTGGAAAATCATCCCCCACTTCCCGTCCCGCTCCATCCCCGCCACGATCGCCTTCTACACCTCCATCCTTGGCTTTAGTCTAGGAGGCACCTACGTCCACGATGACCACCCCCTCGCAGGGGCTGGGGAGCCGACGTTTGCGTCGCTGTTTGCGGGGGACAAGGCTGCGGCGAATATTTATTTCTTCTTGACGGTGGACGGGCAGGATCGGGGAAGGGTGATGGGAGAGGGGAGGGTGATGATTGCGTTGAAGGAGGGGGAGGTGGATGTGTTGTATGAGAAGTTGAAGAGGCTGGAGGAGGAGAGGGTGAAGGGGTCTGGGGAGAAGGGAGGCGGGGACTGGGGGATCGTGGATGAGATTGGGGATAGGCCATGGGGTTATAGGGATTTTTCGGTTAAGGATGGGGATGGGAATACGCTGAGCTTCTTCTGCTTTCTGGAAGATGGGGAGGATGAGGAGGAGGAGAAGAAGGCGGCAGCTGCGTAAGCTCGTATTCAGGGTATTATTCTTCAATATAAACTACGCTTACAGCTGAAGAACTTGTGGCTCAAGGGTTTTCGTATCATAGTAGGACGACGTCGAGCTACCAATTGATGTTCTGGATTTTATTTGTAAACTGCATAATCACTATCATCCTGCTCGTTGGTATTTATAAGCCCTACGAACACTTTCGGCCAGCATGAGTACTGGTGGCATTTCTCAAGTGAATGTCCTAATCTCCGCTTCCTATAAATAAAATGCCCCGATCGGGAATGTGGGGAAGAAGAGGAAGGGAAGAGTGGGATAAGCGGATAGCGAAAGATTGAGAGCATGCTCTTAGTGGATAGCTAATTATGATATTCGGGGAAACTACAACTAGAGTGGTCGAAGGAGTACGGAGGATTCGCAGGATTCACAGAATTTGCGTCGCCTTTGCCGGCATCTAGATATCATAAAAGCTTGGCCAGAGCCTGTTACACATTTTTCAAGCCATCAATCGAACTTTTGCCAATTTCCAAGGAATTAATTGGCCCTGCAACTGTCAATATGGTTCTCCTCAGCCTCTCCCTACTTTCCGCCGGTTTGGCCTTGGCCAATGCCGCCTCTCTCACCCAGGTGACGGATTTCGGGTACAATCCCACGAATGCCGAAATGTACCTCTATGTTCCAGATAACCTCCCCCCTGCAAATCCTGCTGTCATTCTTGGTATGCACTATTGTGGCGGCACAGGTCCAGAATTCTATAACGACACAAGATGGGCGAGCATCGCCGACACGAAGGGGTTCATCGTTGTCTATCCCAACACCCCCAACCTTAAAGACCACTGCTGGGATGTAGCATCCAAGCAAACACTTACACACGATGGTGGTGGCAACTCTCAGTCCATCGCAAACATGGTGAAGTACACCATTGCCAAGTACAACGCCGACAAGTCCAAGGTCTTTATGACCGGCAGATCATCAGGGTCAATGATGACCAACGTGATGGCAGCCACATATCCCGATCTCTTCGCCGCCGGATCCGCATACGCTGGTGTTTCCGCAGGATGTGCTGCAGGCCCAGAGGTTGACTACTGGAACGCCGATTGTGCTCAAGGAAAGATCATCAAGACTGGAGCTGAGTGGGCTGCAATTGCCAGAGACATGTATCCCGGGTACATCGGAGCGTATCCAAGAATGCACTTTTGGCACGGGACTGTCGATGGTATCCTCAACTACCAGAACTTACACGAAGAGGTAAAGCAGTGGACGACTGTCTGGGGTGTTGCGGATGTGCAGCCGGTGACATCGACTGATTCGCCCGAGGCTGGATATACGAGGGTGAACTATGGCGATAAAGTAGAGAGCGTCAGCGCTGACAATATTAACCATGATATACCGGTCCATGAGGAGGAGTCGTTGAGGTGGTTTGGGATCTGAGCTGGGGGTATGTGGGACTGGTGCCGCTTGAAAGTCGGAAAGGTCTCTCCATAGGTAGGAAATGATACCTGTAAATTAATGACAAACCAAAATATTTCCTTAGATCAGTTAATTTACGAGCAATTAGGTTATCAGACTTATCAAAATGGCGTTTTGGTGATTTGAGATCCTTTATTTTATCTACAGTGACAATAAACACCCATTGGAGTGATCTGATCCAGGGGCAATTGCTGATGGTAAGCGAGAACGGGAACTAATCGCTAGTGTCAATCATCAACTAAATCCCAGCCGAGGCAGAGCGAAGATATCCCCACCCTTCAAATCGTCAGTATTTTAGCGGTAACAGCACGTGTCAGGCAGTCTTGGATCTCAAGGGCAAGGTTAGAGAGCAGCTTCTTTCAAACTTTTCAAACTCTTCAAACGTGTATTAGACCTCCTTGCAACCATCATGTCGTTTAATATCTCGGAGTCAATCCCCGTTCTTCCTCCGTCCGCGGCCGTGTATCTCCTCTTGGTTGCGCTCCCTGTCCTGGTAATCTCCGAAACCACATCCTCCCTCGCTGGCCATGCAGTTTTCAAGATCGTCTGTTCCACAGCATTTGCTAGTGGGCCACTCCTATTAAAAGAATGGTCGCCCTACGACACTCTCATAATATATGGTCTCGTCCTATCCTTCATCGGCGACATATGTTTAATCCCCTCTGGAAATGAATACTACGACTCCAGCTCCAAATCGGTGGAGGCCTCCAAGGCCGCCAGGAAAGGCAACACCTCGCGTGATGCACCAAAAAAAGTAGAAATATCTACTTCATTCAAGCTGGGCATCCTTGCATTTGCAGGCGCGCATATAGCCTATATCCTTGCCTTCCTTCGCAATGCCGACGAAGTTTCTCAGTCGACGCTAGTAATCACATTCGTGGCATCAATGGCGGCGGGGAAATGGCTCGGTGCCATCTATCCAGGGCCAACATCCACGAAATCGAGCAACGTTCTCAACCTCTCCATTGCAGGCGAAATGCGGCCGCTAGTGTCTGTATATGCAACTATCATCAGCTCGATGCTGGCAGTGGCGGCCGCTACTGCCGCCCCAGCTTCCTCCAACTGGCCGCGCCAACGGCTTCTAGGAGCCATCATGTTTGTCCTTAGCGATCTCTTCGTTGCGGCAGACGCGTTTGGGGATTCGGGCGTAGCAAGAGGCATCAAGAAGGCGACCATCAGACGGAATTCCGTCATAAAGATTGCTGTGGGATGGGGTCTTTATTTTTGGGCACAGATGATTTTGGCTGGGACGCTTTACGTATAAGTCAAGAGGCTTCCCCGGCACTTCTGAGAGCTTTGCTATCTTTCTTGATTTGACCGCAATACGCCATGAAGCCAGAACACTAGGGTTGGTATTATACCATCGAGTCGGTGGTGGTCCCTGTTACCTTCTCATAGTTATTTTCCGCAGCGGCTCTCATTTGTGCTCGCGGTGCTCTCCTTCCAGTCATAAGCTCAAACTGTGCAAATCCTTGCGCTGGTATAAACTCCAAACCATCGACCATGACCCAAGCTCGCCCCGTTTTTTGACGAAAGCGTCGTATCTGCTGTACAAGAGGCGTATTCAGTGGCTTGTATGCCAACTATCAAATGTATCTGTTAGCATCTAGTTTATTGAATACAAAAGAGCTTTAAAGGGGCCTGAAAATATAAAATATAGGGATAGCGTACCTCAAGTGCCACTCCTCCTGACGGGCTCCCTAGCCACTGTTCTGGAACCTCAAAGTCTGCTGGACTATGGATCTCTACATCATGGGCAGGCACACAGGAAACCAAGAAAGTAGGCTGACGGTACTCGGCTGGCCAAGGCTCGTTTCTTGTTCGCAAAACAGTAACAACCCTTCCATTCGCTGATAAGGCTCCAGCCCAAGAGTTGAAATGATCCGCTACCGTTTCCGCATTCTTGAGCGTTCGATTGTAAATAAATATATTCCGACATCCTAGCAGGATCATGGCATATATTGACGCTCGTGCCATTCCTCCTGCACCTATAACAAGCCCGGTTGTCTGTGACGGTTGCACGACATTTCTCGGGGTGGCGTTCCGCCGAAGACATGCTAATATGCCTAGAAAATCAGTGTTGTCGGCGAACCAAGCACACACAGGGCCAGCGTGGCCCCGTCTGTTGGCTTGGTTGAGTAAAAAATCTGCGGACCCATCTGGAAGAGCCCGCAAAGGTGTGATTGTGTTGGAGGCACCTATTGCCTTTGCGTGGCGGCTGTGTGCTACACAGCGTGACATAATTTCGACTTTGAAAGGCTGGCTAATCCCAGCCCCTCCAAAATGGGCGTCCTGTGATAATGCAGCTAGCTCATCGAGTGATGAAGCAGTGTACCTATAGTACTGTCCTTTCATCCCAAGGTGTGCATAAGCGGTCTCATGCATCATTGGCGACAGAGAGTAGTTGACATGGCGGCCGAAAGTGACAAATTTTAGGCCATCCAGCACACCCGTTTCATATAGATTCTCCATTGCTTCCTGTGCGGTGATCAAAAAGTTCTCGGGTTGGCTGTCTTTTTGTCTGATTGCAGGGTGAGTAACAGGGCTAAATGTTGTGTTTGCAATCACAGAGGCCTTCCCCAAAGGACCAAGATTGTATGCAATAAGTTTCGGTTGGCGAGTCGATATTGCGGCAACCCTACTCGCAAAAGCTTGCACGTCCGTATTATCTTCGATCGTAAGCGCTGTGCGTAATAATCGGACTATATGGCAATCAAATTGCTTCCCCCTTTCAAATTTTGAGATCCACATCTGATCCTGCCAACTGACCGCCATCTTGTCAATGAACTGTCCGATAATCTTCGTTTCCCCTCGAACATGCACTATCTCCCTAATCGTCCTATCCTCCAACGACAGTGGGATGACGAGATATTCAACCCCAAGACGTATGGCATGATAAAGTAGCGATATAACAGCGCCGACATCGTTTGATAAAACTTCATCGATGTGGAAGATAATGGGAATCCCAAGAGTTCTCCTAATCCGAGCAACTTCCTTGCTAACTATGGTCATAATATTAGGGGTTAACATGTCGACTTGAAGCTCTATGGCATCTCCGCCAGAGTCCAGCTGGGGTAAGTCGATCGCTCCGTTGGTAAGGTCAGATAAACTGAGGGGTATCGCATAGGTGTACGGTCTGTTTTCCGGCGGCAATGCGTCAACAGAGAACGGGCTCTCATATGCACATTGCTTTGCACCAAGGCCAGTAATCTTATCAAGAAACCGTGAGAAGTCTTGCTTGGCGTCCTTTAATGCAAATGAATAGTTGGGAATCCGTCGATCCTGGGATATCTCCTCTACATGGCACTCACAGTTTGAGTCCTGTAAGTTGTAGTACTCAAAATTAGAACACGACTGATGTGATTTATCAGCCTGCTCTAAACGCGCAGCCTCCGAGTCTTTCAAGTTGAGTAGAAGGCGTATCCGAGCTGGGTTGCGGAGTATGTGGATAACAGGATGCGTCTCTGCATAATGTCTCAGCGTGTTTTGGGACTCTCTTGCAAGACTGGACATTCCGCATTCTATGATGCTGCCAGTTTCGTTGTCCTCGAGCATCCTTTGCAGGACTTCCACATTTTGCCGCCCGAACTCTTTGCTGCCATACTTTGAGAGGTAGTCTTTTCTAGATAGGCCGGTAACTTGTTGGAAGTACTGGTCCTCAGTTACCAGTCTTCGTCCAAGATGGGTGGCTCCGATAAATGCGAGTGAGCGTTTCCCAGAGCCTCGCGACCCAACGAGGACGATCGTAGCATTGTAGTCAAAATGGCGAGTAGTTTGGTGGAACTTAAGCGCTTCCTCTACTGGTAGTGTGTTGTTTGATTTGCCTCCATGCCGCGGCCAACTCGGCTTCTGAGACCGGACAACAGACATACCGACTGTCCGGTAAAATATTATTAGATCCAAGCAATAATGCTACCTTCAGCTCTGTCGAGATCTCAGCACGTTCTGGCGCTGTGAGGTGAAACATCAAATCGTCGCATTGCGTAGTCGCCGCTATCTGAGGGCGCCTTTCGCATAAATAATGGTCTTCCAAACGTCGCCGAATGATCGGTGTCGTTTAGATTAATTGCGCTGACTGAATAACATCTTGCCTAATATTTGAACTTAAAGATTCTACTTCCAAAGAGCCGTGGTCGTCACAAATCTACTGATGCCACCGAGTGATGTTGGATAAACTGGGTGATTAGTCAGCCTACTGGTGGTGGGTAATGAATTTGCCGGGTTCTCCGCATTCCCATCTTCACGGACCAGCATGCATCAAACGACGATGTGCCTGGATAACGATATTCACATCGCCGGACCCTTGAAAATACCAGCTAACAGCCTGGATCCCAATTGAGACATTAAACAATATTCTCATACGAAATTAACTACCAAGCACCCACCAACATGCGCTGATAATCTAAGTCGGTTCAATACGCTGGATCCGCGCACCACAAGAGCGTTGCCGAGATTATATCGTTGGAGGAATACCGACGAACGAAGGCTACGAAGGTGGCAAATTGGCAGGAACGAAATACAGTTACTGAATGCTTTGTCCATGGGGCTTCATTAGGAGCTTCTCGCTCTGCGGCAATCTACGCGGCGGGTATTTAGGGTTGCGCTGAACTCAGATGCGATGTCAAAACTCTACAGGCAAGCATGAGCAAAGCCATAGAAGATGTAACGGAAGTTACAGGGCTTTATACCGTGGCATCGCATGAGTCAGAGGTGCGGGAGGGCCAGTCTGGCATTTCGAAGCCTCCTAAGAAACGAGTCTCCCAAGCCTGTAGCCGCTGCAGAAGCCGCAAGGACAAATGCGACGGAAAGAAACCGACATGTTCGGCTTGTGTTGACGTTTATGAGACCTGCGTTTATGACTCGGCCACCAAAAAACGCGGGCTGCCCGAAGGATATGTTCGTGGCCTTGAGAAACTTTGGGGTATCTCGTTACGCAAGGCTGATGGCCTCGAGGCTACCATATTGAAGGTTATCGAGACGGGTGATACAGATCCTCACTCTTTAGCCAAGATATGGAACGACAAAGAAGGGAATGAAACCTTAGTCGAAACTTGGAGGCGGAGTAAAGTTTATCAGGAGCTTGATAGGTTGCTCCCTTTACTCGATCTTTCGGACGATAAACCAGGGAAAAGAAAGCGAACAGATCCAGTTCCAGCCCGACGGCTAGAGGAAGATCCAAACCGACCATCTTCTATCCAAGCTCATATTGGACCAGAACAAAATCTTTCGCCGGCCTCAACACTAGGCCACCCAAACGATATCTTTGCAACGACCCACGAAACTTTCGGGACTCAAAGTTCTACCGTTCCACGAGAAATTACCATACGGGGCACTCTTCCATTGCCCGAGAGGACATGGAATCTCATTGACGTATATTTCTCATATACGCATTGCTGGTTTCCTATTATAGAAAAGCATGAGCTATTAAGACTCTCATATCAGTACTCACAGAACGGATCAGCATCTTCATCCCACAAATCTGGGGATTTGGCAGTGCTTTGGGCAGTACTAGCGTATACGGATCACCAAAGCAGAGCGATAAAACCATACACAACCGGCCTAGACGGCGATTGGACGGTGGGTAGGCTATACGAAGAATCCAAAGCGAATATCCCACCGGAAGAAGGGGATTTTGAGTTGGGTCACGTTCAAGCTCTATTAATACTCACGCTTCTGAACATAGGCCAGGGTCGCTGGAGCGGCGCTTGGATGTTAATCGGCAAGGCCGTCCGCATTGCTATTGAACTCGGCTTTAACCATGCTACAGACAAGAAATGTCTCAATGCACACGTTTTTCTAGGCTGCTTTGTTCTTGACACATTAATAGCATTACATCTCGATCGAACACCACAGCTCCGCGTGTCAGATATTAGACAAATCGGCACCATTGACGAAGATGGACTGGATGAGTGGAATCCATGGATGGATTGTCTTTCTCTAGAGCGCAATTCTACAGATGGACGTCGCGGTCCCGCCGCTACTCTGAGCACATTCAATTGCCTTATTCGTCTCACGGCAATCCTCAACAATATCACTCATGATGAGTCTACTGGGACTATAAGGACCCATAAATGTCAAGAACTGTTGGATGAATTGGGATCTTGTGGCGAAATGAATCCCATCAAATCCATGCCAGCGTCTAACATTAGCGACGGGACGAGGCCACCTCTACTGCCTCATCAATACCACTTTCACATCGCGCATCTCAGCACAGTAACAGCGGTCTACGCTTATTTGGATGCTTCGGACAATGGAGGACAAGCTTCTAATGGTACAAACCATCGGGTATTGGCTGCCTCCGCTTATAAAACAATGTGGCTCATTGTTCACCACTCAGAAGCCTTCGGACTATCGATAGTTCCACCAACTTTCGCTTGTTTTATAAAGGTGATTTTGCGAGGCTTTAGCAAAATCCCACAGAGTGCTCTCGACGAGCAAAATGTTACTTCCGCCGAATGGCAGGAAAAGATGTTTCATTCGCTCTCCGCGATGTCTACAGTGTGGCCAGCGTTTGCAACACTTCAGACCATATTAAAACCCAGCCTTACATCTACGCGAAACCTATCACAGCCTTTACTGCCAAGCCAGCCACCAATAGACAGGCACATTACGTCCCAAGACCAAATCATTACGCACTTAGTTCCTCACCCCACTGTATCCGACAACATTTCTGGTTCCAACATTGATGTCAGGGATGGCGCAAATGGAGCTCATTTTAACGGAGCCCTTTCCAACAATGTTCCACAAAGCAGAGCTCCTCCATCTGTAACCTCTACGGATGGCCGCTCTTCGTCTTGGAAGGAACCAACGACCCCTTGGAACCAATTACCCAGCCAGCCCTATGATAAAGTTCTCAACGATACTAGCTCCGTTGGCACATTCACTTCACACATTGACGGCGACTCAACTTTCAATGAGTTTGCAGCCCTCGATGCCATGGAATGGTGAGTTTTATATCCGTTCTGTTTCTCGCATAAAGACAAACTAATTTAGTCTCATTAGGAATAACAACTGGGACCAGGGCTTGCTCAATCTGGGGTTTACTGAGACAGAAATGATGCGCCAGGACTTCAATAGCTTCTGCCAAGTACCGGAACCGACGTCGAACGATCTTGTTCAGCAGCTTCTGGCAGATGCTGAGGTACCACATCCTCTACTGGGAAATATACACGGGATATCAGATCCCAACGTGTTAGAGGCATCCCAAACATTACGATCAATGTTCAAGCGCTGGTGAATAATCACATGAACCATGCTGATGGCAGCGAGACCTTGTATTATTATAACGAATACTCTTAGCCACGAAACGCCTCGCTGTTACTCCTACCAGTCAAGGAACTTGTTCTATATATGATCTTCGTATATACATATATACATGCCGGAGCTTACAAGCAAACGACACTGTTCATCTCTTTAGGTGACTTACACAAAACTCAAGTGCAGCCACATATCCATAAGTACCCAGGCCGCAAATCACAGCGACCGCTTTATCTGCCAAGAAGCTTTTGTGCCTGAATTCCTCTCGGGCATGCACATTTGTAACGTGGATCTCCACAAATGGAATATTCACACCTGATAACGCATCTCTCAGCGCAACGCTAGTGTGCGTGAATGCGCCTGCATTTATGATAATTGCATCGACCTTATCGACTCTGGCTTGGTGGATGCGGTCTATGAGCAGCCCTTCGTGATTTGATTGGAAGCACGAGATGGAGACTTGTTTTGAGGCTGTGGAGAGGATCGTGCAAAGAGTCTCAAGCCTAGATTCTACATCGGCGAGAGTGTCGGAACCGTAGATGTGAGGTTCCCGGGTTCCAAGGAGGTTGAGGTTGGGGCCATTTATGAGGAGGATGGATTGAGCCATTGTAAAAATGATGAGGGTAGATTAAATCAAGCTCTCTTGGAAACTGAGAAAGTAAGATAATGATAATGATCATTTTAAGCCATTCAGATGCCAGACTCCATCAACGTGCCACTAAACCCCGCATCACAGCCGAAGGATGACAGTACTCCGTAGCGGCTAAGAACTTAACCGGCTCGTTCACCTCGACCAGGATCCCACCAAAGCTCACGTGCAATCCCCTCCTACCCAAAGCTTCTGTCCAAACCTTACCCGTACAATCTACCTTGCTATTCATTTCATTTCATGATATTCCAAATCCAGCCACGTTGATTGAACATGTCACATGGGTCCAATGATACCAAGGCGGGTGCGCCAGGAGCGCTAGGGGAAGCCCAGCTGCTTGAAATCTACGACTTTGCACTTGATCTTGGGCGGCGTGCGGGGAAGATCCTACTCGATGGCGTTGACCAAAGATGCGGGGATGAAGAGGGGAGAGGCCAGAATGAAGTGGATAAGATGAATGCGGTGGATATAGTAACACAGACTGATCTTGGTTCGTGACTCCGTTATGTATTTGATATGTGTAGCCACCGACCAGTTAGGAGGCAGGCAATTGAGGAAGCATAGATTGCTAATGATGAGTGTGGTTTCTAGACGTCGAGGCTTTTGTTAAGAATGAGATAACTGCGAGGTATCCGAGTCACAAGTAAGGTCCACAATGCTCTGTCCACTTATCATAACTAACACCCTGCAGGTTCATCGGCGAGGAAACATATAGCACGGGCAACTCTAAAGAATACCTCGTCACCGACTCACCAACGTGGGTCGTCGACCCCCTCGATGGAACCGTGAATTACACTCACCTGTTCCCCATGTTCTGTGTGTCTATTGCTTTTTGCGTATCGGGCGTTCCAGTTATTGGTATAATCTACGCCCCCATACTCGATGTAACATACTCTGCTCTCACCGGGCACGGAGCCTGGCTCAACGATTCCACCCCCTCGTCGCCGGCGCCGAGTCATAAGAGAAGACAGCAGCTACCTCTAGTAAGGAACCCGATTCCAGTATTACCGGAGGCTGCACCGAAGGGCTGCGTCTTCAGTTGCGAATGGGGAAAGGATAGAAGAGATGTGAAAGACGGGAATATGTGGAGGAAAGTAGAAAGCTTCTTGACCATGGCAGCGGAGAGCTCTGGTAGGGATGGGAAGGGTGGGATGGTACATGGCGTTCGCAGCCTGGGCAGGTAAAAGTTACCATTCTACTATAGTAGAGTTGGAGGCTAATTGGTTATAAGCGCAACTATGGACTTAGCATACGTTGCCAGCGGAGCATTCGATATTTGGTGGGAGGGTGGGTGCTGGGAATGGTACAGTTTCTCCATCCTATTCGTGGACTTTAGTTCTAATATTCGCCACAGGGACGTGGCAGCGGGTATCTGCATCTTACGAGAAGCGGGTGGCCTTATTACAACTGCAAATCCTCCACCAGATGTTGAAAAAGGCCCCATTGAAGAAGTACGGCTAGGGAGCAGATTATACTTAGCTATCAGGTATGCACACTCCGTACGCTGTGCTTTGACACCTTTTAACCATTCAACAGGGCCGCTGGAGACAGTCCCACCGAGACAGGACGACAGGCACAGGAACGTGCAGTGAGGGAGACGTGGAAGAGAGTGCATAACTTAGACTATTCTCGCCCAGGAGCCTAAAACAGGCAATTTAATAGAAACGACAACATTCATTGTAAATATAATTGTCATTATTGATAAATACCCCAGTCTAATGCTTGTTAAATGTATGATCGTACTTTCGTAACATATAATAATACTAATGGCCTTGCCTTTCCGCCAATAGAGCGTGTATCATACTCTTCACTTTCTCCACCGGCATGTCTGACAACTGCTTTCCCGTCCAATATTTCGCTTGCTCGAAGCCTTGCCAAATCATCGCCTCTGTTCCTGGAACCACCTGCCATTTCGACTCTGTCGCAATTCGACTCACAGCAGTATCTGATGATGGATGGTAGCACATCTCGAGTAACACCCCACTATCCCCGTCCACCATTGCCTTTATCATTTCTCGCACTTCCTTCTCCGCATCTGTTTGGGGCGGAAAGTCCGGAATCGCCGATACTATGACGGCAGGTTTGGCAAGTGATTGCGCGTGAGCAGCGGAAGTGACTGGTACTAGATTTTCTCCAAACCCAGCCGCCTTGCATTCCGCAATAACAGTGGCAACCTCATCCGAATCACGATTGATGAAATATACCGGCTTGCACTCCAACCAGTGAACTAGTGCGTAAACAGCAGCGCGACTTGTCCCTCCACCTCCAATTATACACGCTGGGCGGCCTTTCAGTGCGGTATATTGCTCCTCTGTGATGTTTTGTCGGATACCTTCGCGGATTCCGATGCAGTCGGTGTTCGTGCCAACCAGGAGTCTCCTTCCTTCATTCGACTCTTCTAGGAATACGGTGTTGATAGCTCCAATCGCAGCTCCCTCGGGGGTGAGCTTATCAAGATATGGGATGATAGCGACCTTATGCGGCATGGTGACGGAGGATCCGATGAATTTTGGATCCTGCATGACTTCGAGGAACGGCGGAATAGAGAGGGATTCGTGGAAAAGTTGGGACCATTTCAAAGAGAAGGAGTCGTATATGGCTTGGTGGAAGAGGGGAGATAGAGAGTGGGAGATGGGATGTCCAAAGAGGTATGCGACCCGGTCAAGGTGGTCGGTGTTATGACGAGGTTCATCATCGGTGATGTGGTCAGTGGCCAAACTAATCGTCGTTGAAGGTTGGGCCAGTGTTGAAGTCATCGTCGAAGAGGAAACAGAAGCCATTGTGGTATTAGGCCGTAGTTTGCACGAATGAAGAGTGGAGGGGAGCCTGGCCAGAATATATCAAACGCTTAAAGGCAAGTAGGTGCAACTACCTAGGAACTCATGGCGGGGCTTCCTTCGACGAGTTTATCCAAGGGATCAGAATTGACGCGGTATGGAGACACTACGATGATCGCCGTACCCCGTATATCCGCAGCAGTGGATAATTATTTCAAGTTGAGTATACAAGCGACAGATATCCTCAAATTTTGGCCTGAGGTTTCGGATTGCCTGGTGTTTGTGTGGGGAGGCAACGTTAGTCTTTGCCGGCGGCAAATGATTCAGCCCTTACGCTAGTGCCACCAACACCACGGTTCGGCTGAACCGTGGAGATTGTGGGGAAACCAGCGCTTTCCCCACATGTACGCTGCACATGGCAAGAAAATTGCAGATCCATAGTGAAGAAACAGCAGGCAAATGAAGTGTCTCCGTGGTAATCGTCCCGTTTGTAAAAGTCCAGGAGCGTTTGCGGGGACGGAACTGGGGAACCCTTGCTACAGCTTCCCCTCTCTCCACATCTATAAGACTTTCTTCTTAGCCACTGAAATGTTTTGGATTTGACTCTTCTTCCCTCCTTGTTACCAACACATTCCATTCCACAGAGAGTCGAAACCTCTTGCTATAACCGATCGCTGCAGGGTCAGCATACACCACTCACCATGGGCATCCTCACTCTCCGCGAGGATAGGCCAACGCCTCCAGCCGTCTACAACTGGCGAGTCTACTTCTGTGCGACAGTTGCGGCCTTTTGTGCTGGTGCGTTTCTCTGATTGACTCTTTCGAACTTATATAGATAGCTAACAAACAGTCAGTTATGATCGGATACGATTCGGCTTTCATCGGTGGCACAATCGCACTCCCATCTTTCAAGGAAGAGTTCAACTGGAAACAGTACAACCAGAGTCAGTCAGACACTGTGTCATCCAACATCGTCTCTACGTATCAAGCTGGTGCATTCTTCGGGGCTTTCGGGGCGTACGTCGTCGGCCACTACTGGGGCCGCAAAATTGGACTTCAAGTTTTCGGTGCAATCTTCATCCTTGGTTGTGGTTTGATGCTGGGTACCAACGGCGACCGCGGACTTGGTCTTATGTATGCTGGGAGAGCTCTGGCCGGATTCGGCGTTGGAGGCGCTTCCAACCTGACCCCCATTTACATCTCGGAGTTGTCGCCACCAGCCATCAGAGGTCGATTGGTCGGCCTCTACGAACTTGGATGGCAAGTTGGCGGACTTGTTGGCTTCTGGATCAACTATGGAGTCCTCAACACTATGCCCGCTAGCCACGAACAATGGATTGTTCCGTTTGCGATCCAGCTTGTCCCAGCCGGGATCATGTTCATTGGCCTGTTTTACATCAAAGAGTCTCCCCGCTGGCTCCTCGGCCGTGGCCAACGCGAAAAGGCTCTTCGCAACTTATGCTGGATACGCAATCTTGATTCTAAGGATATATATATTATCGAAGAAGTTAGCGCCATGGACACTGCGCTAGACCACCAAACGGCGAACGTCGGCATCGGCTTCTGGCAGCCGTTCAAGGCCCTTGGTCGCGACAGGAAGGTCCAATACCGCTTCTTTTTGGGAACAACTCTGTTCTTCTGGCAGAATGCGTCGGGGATCAATGCAATCAATTATTACAGCCCAGTTGTCTTTAAAAGTATCGGTATTGTTGGGACGAACACGGGCCTGTTCACCACTGGCATCTTCGGCGTCATCAAGACGGTTTTCACCTTCCTGTGGCTATTTTTCCTTATCGATAAGATGGGCCGCCGCGATCTCCTAATGTATGGAGCCTTCGGAGGCTCCCTCTGCTTGTGGTATGTGGGTGCATACATCGCTGTGGCCGATCCGGCGAATCATCAAACCCCTCAGTTGAGCAGCGGCGGCATCAGCGCGATGTTTTTCTTCTACCTTTGGACGGCATTTTATACGCCGTCCTGGAATGGTACTCCCTGGGTCTACAACTCTGAGATGTTTCCCCAGGATGTGCGGACACTTGGCCAGGCCTGCGCAGCTGGCAGCAATTGGGTGCGTATCTTACTTTGCTCCCCTAGACAAGCTATCTGATTCTAACATATGCAGTTTTGGAACTTCATTGTTTCCCGCTTCACCCCTCAAGCATTCACAGCTATGGGTTACGGATTCTATTTCTTCTTTGCCTCACTTATGCTGTTCAGTGTTGTCTTCATTTGGTTTCTTCTTCCTGAGACCAAGGGTATCCCACTCGAATCCATGGACCGCCTATTTAGCAAGGACTTGGAACCTAGAAAAGCTCATAAGGTTATCATGGCAGAACTAGCCAACGACGTTGAGCAATTCCGTCAGAATGTAGAGGGGAGCAACATCGACATCATGAAGGATAAGGGCATTACGCATGTTGAGGAAGTTTGATGCAATTCCTTAGCTGCCAACTGCCAAAGCGGCAGGCGCTGCTTCACAATGTTGGTTTGCTTCACGACTGGGTCAGGGGAGGGTTTTGCCTGCGGTCGTTTGTATCATTTGTTTCTGCGAGATGGTGGTGGCAGCGGTGTGCCACTGCCGGTCTGGCGACGGCATGGAGTGCCGTGTAGTGGAGTTTCTGAACAGTTATTGCGTTTACGGTTGGGATGTTAACTATAATGTGCAAGATACCCCCAGGAGTACCAACTGCAGCCATTGGGCCCTGGTGTACAGGAAGGAAATAGGTCGCTAGTTCATTTATTTAATTGGTATAGAAATGCCAGTGTTTAAATTTGCCATTTGCTGCTGCAGGAGTGAAATTCTACCACGAGTGAATTCTAACGATGCTGAATTATCGAGCTGAGTGGGTTCGCCAGCAAAGAATTTTCTCGGGAGAACCACACTCACCAGCCCCTGTATGCCGATGTCGCGACAGACAAGAATACTTCTCTCGAAGATAGGGTATAGCATATGGCCTAGTCTAAATGCGTTTCTACGACCCTTGCTCCTCGATGCATAGCGTAGGCATATAGCCCACTCAAAAACCTGGGGACAGCTTTCACCTAAGTTCCTGAAGCTCATGTTCGTATGGCAATACTGAGGTCAAAGCTGCCGGCCACGGGGGACCAAGCGCGGATGGAATCTGCATGGTGGAGCAGTAATAGAGTGGTAATGAGCCAGGATCTTGTCTTAGCGTAGTTTGGCGGATAAGAATTCTTCGCGAGGGATAAATATTTTGCCGCCATCGGACCCTTGCTCATGAGCCTCAATCGATTCAATGTGGGAAGCGACGAACGTCATATCATGGCTCCGGGGGTCAACATATTGCCATAGCAAGTGGCGAGCGGATGAAAGTTCTCTAATTGTTAGCAATTGTCAGCAAGAAAGCGGGGGATAGAAATGAGAAAGTCCTGCCGCAACTTGGGCAGTGGGATATATAGCCTGTAGTGGGGAAGCAAATACAAGAAGTTTTCTTGTTCTGCTTCTCAATTATCATATTTTACAACGCATCAAATTGTACTGTACCTGGCAGTGAAGGCTTTCTACGCTGTACTTAAAATCCAATATCAAATAAGACAACTTTTATCATTACATTTCAACCCTCATATTCGATTTATAATTCATCACTTCACGTCTGCTTCGACATATATATCTTTACGTCGCACCGGAGCTTCAGTTATTCTCCATATATCCGTTCCAATATTCAAAATGAAGCAACCGTCCGAATCACACAGCCCCGTGAGCAGTTTCAACGCCTCCCATGTCCCCGATGCATCACGCACTGCTTCTCCCTCCATGAAATCCAGCATAGCGACCCTCTCCTTGGGACGTGCTTGGGTGCATAACCTCGACAAGAAGATTGAACGAGCCGCAGCCAACAATTTTGACGGCATC
Organism: Pseudogymnoascus sp. 03VT05; assembly: GCA_001662645.1. Taxonomy (NCBI): domain Eukaryota; kingdom Fungi; phylum Ascomycota; class Leotiomycetes; order Thelebolales; family Thelebolaceae; genus Pseudogymnoascus; species Pseudogymnoascus sp. 03VT05. Next base: position 68,312 of record KV459416.1, read on the forward strand.
GAACTTTTTTACGAGGACCTCGAATACCTCGCCAAGTCCCTCCCAGGCGGCGCAACGCCCGCCAATCGCCTCCAAGCCGCAAAACAAATCCGCTCCATATGTGATGATAATTATCTCACTATCATTTGCATGCAGCCGTTCATGCACTATGAGGGTCTGCTCGATCGTGTTCGACATGCAGAGCGCATCGAGGAATTTAAGTTCTGGCTTCAGCTATGCAAAATCCTCGGCACAGATCTTATTGGGATGCCGTCGAACTTCTTAACTGAAGGCGTGACGGACGATTGGGATTTGTTGATCGCTGATATGAGAGAAGTTGCAGATCTAGCGGCGCAAGAGGGCGTGCGTATCGCGTATGAGGCGCTCTGCTGGGGCGTGTTTGTGGATACATGGGAGCGCAGTTATGAACTCATCACTGCTGTTGATAGAGCAAATTTTGGTATTTGCTTGGATACATTCCAGATCTGTGGACGTGAGTTTGCGGATCCGGCAGCAGATGATGGGTGCATGCCGGATGCAGAGGAGGCGCTGAGGAATAGTTTGAAAAGGCTGAAGGAGACGGTGGACGTGAGTAAAGTATTTTTTGTCCAGGTAGCGGATGCGGAGAAAATGAGAGAGCCTTTGCGGGAGGAGCATGTATTTCATGTAAAGGGGCAGCCATCAAGGATGAGTTGGAGTCGGAACGCGAGGTTATTTCCTGGAGAGATGTTGAGGGGCGCGTATTTGCCGGTTTTGGATGTGTTAAGAACACTCGTAGGGGAGAATGGGTTAGGATATAGTGGCTGGGTTAGCTTCGAAATTTTCTCGAGATCTCTGGCAGATCCGGCTTCAAAGGTTGTGGAGGACCATGCGAAGAGGGGGATGCAAAGCTGGAACTGGATGGAGAAAGAATTGGGTTGGGGACGAGATACTAGAAGTAGGCGATGATATTAGTAGGAACTGGGAAGTAAAGCTTACTCGTGCCGCTTGAAGTTCAACATTGTTTTCCGGCTCTTCTACCATGCGTGTTTTCACGACGGAAAACACTGTTAATACCGGGGTAGTTTATAATAAATATAAATAAATTAAAGATTCCTAATATATTAGAGCTTTTTAGCCCGCTAGTTACTCAAAAAATTAAGATAAAAGAGAAGAAATTATTTAGCTTTTAATTGCGGCTATTAATTCTCAGTTGTCGCTTCAGGCGTGCATGTGGCGCTTGCGGGTAATCGCGTGGAATTAAGCTATTTAGTGTAAGTTAACGTATTTCACATAATCGTCATGGTAAGCGAACGGCGTTCGCGGAAGCGGACGGCGTTCGCGAACACCAAAATCAATAAGTACCGCTACATAGTAATTTATATGAAAAGATACCTAAACGATCTCTCGCTCCCACTCCCATTCCTACTCTCACTTTCGCTCTCTGCCTCTGCCTCTGGATCAGGAATTGGGTCTTGATTCTCTAGAGGAATTGGATTTCCAGCTTTTTGATAAGCTTTTACCCTCTTCTTCCGGAGGCGCTCTTCCTTCTGGGCTTTAATTCCTGCCTGGCGGAGCTGCTTATGAGCCTGGTTAGTAGCTTGACGAGCTACTCGGGCTTCCTTTGCAGCTTCTTTTGCTGCTGCTTGCTCCGCCTTCTCTTTTAGTAGAGATCGAGCTTCGTCTATAGAAAGAGCGCCCCCAATTTAAAGGCGTGCCTAGCTATTACGCCCCCTATTCTTCTTGTGCTCGTTTGCCTGTTGCTGTAGGATTGAGAGGTTAAGTTCTTAGAGCTGACTATAGGCTAGAACCCCCTCTACTCTAGTAATAAAGTTCTGATATCGCTGTTGAGAGGGGCTACTAAGTAGGATTGGAAACTTTGTCTTCTAATGCTGTAACTGCTCTTCGGAGTCTTGAAACGTAGTTGGTATAATTGTTAGTAAAGTAGGAGCTGGCTTTAAGTATTTCTATAGCTTTTGAAGTGTAATAGAACAGTTAATAGGCCATATTCCTGCCTTTTCAAAAGCATGGATAATAGTAGACGCCTTAAACGTTTGCTCTCTTACTTTCGTAAGATCTCTTATAAAAGAGTATAGGTTGTACATAAGGTTAAGGTTCCGGATTGAAGTATAGACTGCTTTGCGATGCTAATGCTTATAAGGCTGGAAAATGCTAACGTCTAAGGGCTGTAGTATATAGGTAAGATGTGGCGGGAAAGCATAAAGGAGTATATTATACTCTGCTGCACGAATAGTAAGCTCTGGCGTATAGTAGCTACTATGAGAATTTAATAGTAGGAGCTTAAAGTTCAAACTTAGGGTGCTTTGCGTATGGAATATAAAGTGATTAAGCCACTTCATTGCAAGCTCGTCGTTCGTATACCCTGATTCTAATAGTAGAACCTGTTCTCTACCATTAAGACTAAGACTTCCATAGTACTATGATTCCATATGGACTTTACCTAGAACAATAAGTAGAGGTGGAGTAGCTATTCCACCTGCTGATACAGCTTTAATTACTGTAATTAAAGTATGATTCTTAGGGCTTGCTGTATAGAGCTCTGTAACTCCACGTGGAACGATAACCTGCTCGCCTCCTAGAATTCCAATTTAAAAGCCAGTCTCATCTATATTCTATATAGAAGCTGGTTCTATATTCCGAGTAGAAATAAAATCGTAGAATTTAGAGAACTACTCTTTAACTACGCTTTCATCTTAAGCTTCAACCTACTGTTAAGCAATAGGCTTCGTTTTTATAATATAAAAATCAGAAAGCTCATTCTTAATAAACTTTATAAGCCAGCTCTGTAAAGGCAGCGGCTTTAGTTGTTAAATATAGTAGACAGCAGCAAGAGTCATCTGCTTTATAGCTCTAAACCTTTGCTTATACTGCGTAATTATCTATTCCTTAACAGCCTTTGTTTGCGTAGCTATAAGAAGCTTATTCTAGCCTCTACAGCCAACCTATACATAATTAAGTCAAGTAATTAAGGACTGTAGCGTTGATTTTGATACTTTGAAAATCTAGCTTGTAGCAGCAATAGATTCCAAAGGATTTGCAGCAAGCCATTCACAAGCATCTAATAAAATTAGATCTTCTATTTTAATTACGTAGTTGTTACATACAAATTACTAGCTATGGGTATGTTGAGGCTATAGTCAGCGATACGAAATGGTGGTGAACGCTGTCTGCTTCTGCAAACGCCGTTCGCTTACTATGACGATTACGAGTGAGCTACCTAAACGAGTGAGCTACGAAAACGCCAAAATCTGACAATTACTACAACTACAACTACACCACCCTATATAATGACCCTTATTTAATTATAATTGATTTCTAGCGCCTCTTGCACGTACGGGCATTATGCCCTATATTACTACATGTGCTATAGCGCTTCTGTCAGCCTATAGAGCCCACCTGCTAAGTAGTCTCACTTGCCACCTCTGTATAGATTTAAGCATTAACCTTAGCACTCTAAAGGATATCCTCTCTGTCTTGTATAGAGAGGCTTTCCCCTTACATTTTACGCCTCTTACACTTCCTTTCCCTCCTCTTTTTCTATTCATTTTACTGCTTATAGAGCCTTAACTTCTACCTTAAGTAGAATAGTAGAATGCATTATAACCTAAGCTCCTTTAGTAAGCTAGCTAAGTACGTTATTAATTAAGGTAGGAGAGCTATTCTAATGTTAAACAACATAGTTCTTAATATGCTCTATTTAAAAATTAAGCTCCTTAATAGTTTAAGGAGTCTTTAAAGTCTAATTATTACTCTTAACTATAAGAGGAGTTAGAGTTCTTAAGTGTAGATTTAAGTAAGAGAGGACACTATATAGCTTATATAAAACTAGCCCTATAGCTTAAAACTAACTCTTAATGTTCTACTCTATAAATATAGCTTTAAATGCTTCTTTAAATATAGAGAGAAACTTAAGCTTTATAATATAATTTAGCCTATTCTATATAAAGGTTTTAATCTACTTTCTATATAAAAGCTTTAGTAGAGTAAAGTAGCTAACATTAAGTAGTTAAAGAATGTATAATGAGTATAGTAGCATATAGAGGGTAATTATCTTCTATTCTATATAGTAGTGTTAAAATTAAGCTAAGAGGTAGCTCTTATGTCTATTAAGAACAAGAAGGTAATAGGTTCTAATTATATAAGTGCTTATATGTTAATTAAAGTGTTAAATCCACTTATACCTAATTAAATTTAAAGTCTACCTATTCTTACTTAGTATAATTACCTAATTGTTTAGTAATCCTAAGTCTTTATACTAAGTAGAGAGGTAATTCTACACCTTAAAAATAATAAACGACAGGAGTGTCTATCTATATAAATTAACACCTTAAATAATTAACACCTACTCTCTATTTCTAGGCTATATAGTCTTTAGACAACTCTTTACTTCTAAGCTTATAACTACCTTTATAGTAGTAATAACTCCTATTATAAAACCTGCTTTATTAAAGTTATAGATGTCCTACTCTAAGATTCTATATTTTACAACTATGTTTTGTATAAGGGAGAACCACCCTTTAATTATCTTTAGATCTTTACATTTTACTTGTTTATAATTATACTTCTAACTAAAACTTTGCTTTAATTTCTATATAATGCTTTATGAAGTTAGTAGTCTAGTTCTTCCTAATAGAGTTCTTACCTTGTTTAGAGAGTAGAAGGTTAGCTATATCCAGTGTTGCTAGTAGTCTAAATAGTGCAAACAGTCTAGTCTAGGCCCTTAGACTAGACTGGACTAGACTGCAAGATCCCTAGACTGGACTGGACTGGCTTAGAGTGGACTGGACTAGACAGTAGACTGTTGGACTACTAGACTGACAGTCTAATGCACGTGATGTTTAAAATAATTTTCTAAAAACTAGCTAGTCTATAACTATGATTTCAAACATTCTATGGCCTAAACAGATTTAATGCCTAACAAGTTTCTCTAATTAGTAATTGTCTGCTTTGCACCTAAAAATAGTCGCTCTGGCTTAGCTGACATTGCTAGGATTAACAAGATATCCACTGCCATAATAGACAAATTAGGATACATAGCTCTTTGCAAATCTTACAGCTACCATCTACGTGCATCCTTGACATTAGGTAATATAGGGGACTAGCAATAAAGCTTATACTTATCCGTTACAACCTTTCCACACATCTTATGTTATTTCTATTACAAGAACCCTAAAACAGGCTCTAGTACTAACGAGGGTAGAGCTATGACATTTAATATGGTTGGCATATATTGTAGTTGCTAGAAGTTAAGCATTGTGTCTTTACTAGGCTCTAGCTAATTTGCTAGCTAGTTGTCCTTAATGTAAGTCCACTTGATTCTAGGGTAGAGTACTAATGCTATAATATATGCTGGCGACCTCTTAGTTAGAGTATAGTACTTATCTAGCTTTGCCTATCTAGAATTACAATATAGGCCTATAAATCTATTGCCAACATACTCTAGCTTTGCATGTTCAAACTGTTCTAAAAGAAAGTCTATTAATAGAAGGATTGTCTCTAATGTAGCATATCTACCTTTAGTAGCTAGAGTTGCCTAGATTTCCTTTAGACAATAGTAACTGGTTCGCAAATGAGATTAGAGGATATATATAAACTTACTTCATAAAATGACTTTAAAAAGTCTCGTAGCTTAGTTAGATTGTCCTAATCTTCATTGCTTAACTAATTAGCTTTGTTCTCCTAGGTACATGAACAGTAGAGGTTAATTACATTTCGTTTTACCTCGTCTAAAGTAGAGTCTAACATCTAGTACTATGAATTCCACTAAGTAGCATTATCACGAACTAACTTTTTGCCTTGACTTAGCTTCATAAACTCATGAAGCTGCTATGGACTCTGCTTAATAGAAACGACGATGTTATAGAGTTTACTAAGCAGTCCCTTTTTCCTCCATTCTTCTATCTCACTCTTACTAGGTGTAGCAAAAATTTCAGCATTCTAATTATTGTAATCTTTAAGAGCTTCATCAGCTGTCTGAAACAAAAAGCTCTGTGTGGCGAGGTTAATGATATGACCGTTATAGCGTAGTCTATATTGCTTTCCATTATAAGGTACTTCCTAGTCTCTTAAGGTTTCATTCAAGGAGGTTTTAAGTGTGCGCATCATTATGTCGTTATTCTTAGCGTTGTCTATTATAAAGTATCCAACTTTGCTAGCAATACTATATTCCTTAATTATCTCTATTATTATATGTGCTTGATTCAGCCCACTATGATCACTATCTAGCTCTGTTAATGCAAGACAGGATTGCTTTAGCTCTCCATTTTCAGCAGTGTAGTGAGTAATAGCACTAAGGATTAAAAGTGTGTTTGGTGAAGTCCATAGATCAATAGTAAAGTGAATCTTTAACGTTGCAGAATGTAGCGCTTGTTGAATCTTTATTTTCTCTGCCTTAAAAATGTGTAATGACTAAAGCTGGATTATAGTATAGCTTGTAGGAAGCCAGGTGTTGACTATAGGATTAAGGTATTAGAGAAGCGCGCGGAAGTTAACATGTTCAACTATATTATAGCTAATATTACTTTGTGATATCCATCAAACATATAACTGCTTAAGAATGTCTAGATTAAGATGACTAGAAACTGTAGGTTCTATAGGATTAAGGCAGTAGCGTACTTGTTAACTCTCGTAGCCACATGCTATAGTAACCTTAATCTGCTTGCTAGCAGCCTGTGTAATACGCGATTGAGATGAATCTAAATATCTTAGCTTAAATAGTTGGCATGACAATAGAAATGACTTATTAACTTACCTTTCTGAATTCCATGCACACTTGATAGGTGTCGAGTAGCAGAGTAGGTGCTACCACTTAGCTTATATATAACACTATAATGTTTACAATGCTACATAGACTCGTCAAGTTCCCTAACATCTTTCACATGACTCTATATCTAAGATGTTCTAGGTCGCTTTCGTGATTTTATGCAGAGGCCTAAGGAGGTAGAAGTAGCAGTAGGCGCATACGTATCCTTATCATTAAGCAGCTTACTGTTAAGGTCTAAAAGAATACTAGAGGCTTCTGAACTATCCATGATGATTGAAGTTGTGTACATATTGTACTATCCAATAAACCACTACGAAAACCAACGTCCTTGAAAACTCTGTATGCACGGCCTAAAAGTTAAAGTCAGGTGATTCTGGACTGACAGTTTCAACAGTCCAGACGGTTTGGACCGATGGTCTAGAATAATTGGACTGGACTGGACTAGACGGTTGAGAGCCTGGACTGAACTGTGGACTGCTGGACTGGACTGTGAACTGGACTATTTGGACCGCAGTCCACTGGACTACTGGCAACACTGGCTATATCTTATACAGCTTACAGCTACAGCAGAAATCTACATAAATCTATGTTAAGGATGTACTAAATAAGAGCTGACTCTTTGTATAGAGTCAACTTCTGTAAGTTAGGTGTATAATCACGTTAGGGAGTCGTGCTATGAATTCGTTGTTAAATTGTTACACAAGGGATATCGTACAATGCTGCAGCTTGTCGGATACTCTTTAAATGTCCGTTTTTAATTATATAGATAGTTAATAGTATTCTACCCTCTTGATTAGAGGATTGGGCTTATGTTGGTTGTGGCGTTGTTGACTACAGATGGGTTGACGCGTTTACGCGTTTTCGTGGCTCACTCGTTTGGGTGGCTCACTCGTATGTGAAATACGTTACCTGCCAATTTAAGCCAAAATCATAAATCGTATGATCATTAGCCGTTGAGTCACAGGGGCTAGGCTTGGTAGATAGTGCGTCTCTTAGTAGACCATATGAAAATCCTCTTATATCAATCAGGCTGTGACCATATAATCGTCTGCACTATTCGAACTTCATTGTAACCTCATAAATACCCATCTTGTGCACTCGATATGGCGCCTGCAGTACCGCCTAGATTTAGCTCGGCATTGCCAGCTGCGGATAGGGAGGCTATCTCCACCCTTGTCGGCAGATCAGTATCCGCCTCGTCCGCATTTTCCTCGCTTTCGGCCGCCAGCTCGACGGAGGACTTCCTCCAGGCTAAGCAGAGAGCTTAGCCGCTGATATCGCTGCTAATAATAAAATAAAGAATGCCTTTTACGAGGCTAGAGAGCGAAGGGCCATTGCGAAGAATGACTTTAAGGAAGCCGTAGGCAACACAGAGGTGGAACTAGCTGCTGCAGAACGTGAGCTTGTTGTGATCAAACGCCAAAAAAAATTATTATAGATGATATGGACGAGGTGATGCCGAAACATCAAACTGTCGGTGATGCATATATGGAAACCATCACCAACCGAATCATGGCTGCAACTGGCCATCAGAAGGGCCGAACCCTTTAAACAAAATGTGTTTAGACATGACGTGCTGGCGTATTACGGTGCTGAGCGAACGAATGATAAGGGAAAAATTCAGAAGTATTGCCACTTGACTGGGTGGCAACCTGCAAAGGACGTGAAATGTGCACATATTGTGCCAAAATCTCTCTAATCTGATGAGCTCGCATACCTGCTCGGAGTCCGGGAGACTATGCTGGCCGAACCGAGAAATGGTAAGCCCTTATACTATACTACAATACATTAGCTAACAAAGTTCTATAGGACTCGTTCTAAACTATACCGTCGAGGGTGCCCTAGAAAATGGTGAGATTGTCTTTATACCAGACAAACCAGCTCCGTGTAAGGCGGTCCTCACGTGCCATCACGTGAGGCGCCACGCCGAAGGCAGCCCTATGGTGGAGCTGCCATTCGGGTATAGCCCGGTTATTAGGGTTCACGGTATGGGAAGATATATCAGGGGCTGGAGCCTCAGTGGAGGACTCCAGTCAATAGTCGCTGTATTCAGGTAGACCTATTGTTACGCTAAATAACCTCTCTTCCTGCCTTCTGATCTGGTTCCCTGAACTCCCGCGTGACCCTGGCCTACGCCTTTACACTCCGGGTAGTGATATTGTATGGCGCTGCGTTCTTATTGATAAGTCGGATGCGACAGACCTAGTTACTGGCGGGATTAGATGGGGAGACATTGACGGAAAAGAACTCAAGTTTCTTACTGCTAACCGCCCAGCAAGACGTTACCTCTATCTGAGGTACGTTATCACATGCATCTATCAAAGGAGAATGGGGAACTCGGAGATACTCGATCAGGCACTGCGTCGGACTGATGTGCAGGGCTATATTGGGCCACACCAGGACCATATTTTCGAAAGACTATGCTCGTGGCGCTTGCCCGCAAGGTGTCGGACACGTTTCTACCTGAGGCCTTCTATGGCACGTCGACCTTCACTAATGCCGACGGATGTCCTGGTCGTGGCGCCGAGGCTGAAGAGGACCTTGCTATGGGGCTGAGCATAAGGGTACGAGACGCCTTCGATGAGGCTAGGGATAGTAGAAAGGCCGACGAGGAGACTGGTGGCGAGTCTGATGAGGACGGGGATGAAGCGTGATTGCTGTGGGTGCCGAGGGGTCCTCGCTGACCCCCGCCCCTTCTTGTAGTCGGGGTAGGCGGGGTGCGTACTTTGCTTGTGTTTTCAGTTGTCGTTGGCTGGTGGCTAGCTTGCTGTATGTTTTTGGGTTTGTATTGTTTTCGTTTGATTATGTTTAGCCATGCATTAGGCTGGCGTGTCGGTCCTGCGGGAGTTTGCTGTAGTCTGCCTATAGGCATTGTGTTGTTTTGTCGTTACTATTCAAAAGTTAGTACTCTTGTTGTAGCTCGTTCTTTTGCAGTGTAAGGCCAAGGAGTCTAAGGAGGAACGTCTAGCATCAACATGCATTACAAATGTTGCTATAAAGCTAGGAGCTGACATATGATTCATCAATGCCTTCAACCCCCCCCCCACCCCCCCAAACTGCTGCGCTGTGAGCTATCCTATATCATTAATCAACCTCTACAATGCATGTCAACATCTCAGGATATTTAGCTTAGAGCAAATAAACTTGAATAGTTCAAGTAAGCCATTTGATCCAACCTCCGGAAGAAAACAGGCTCTTATTGAGCAGTATATTGGGGCGGTACTCTCCAGTGAAGTTCTAGAAGTCATAAATCTCCATTTGCGCGACTCCACTGGTACTGGGGTCTCTTACTGCGTCGGCTAACTCCCTAAAGCAATCAACTGGCCACGCATTAGAAAACTCACTATCTCACACATCGCGTTTTCCAGGAGGATCTCGAGATCTTATCCAGTGGGCTAGGCTATATGCTTGAAGATCTCTATACAAAATTGATTTGCGAAGCGGGAACTGGGCAGGTGCCCTATACATGTTACGTGAAAGGGTCCCAAAGAATCTCCAGAGAATGAGACCTCCATATATTGCTGAGCTCACTGGGGGGGAATTTGGGAAAGGAAACGAAAACTTTGTTTATGCGTCTCGGGATTATGTCTTTAGTATCAGGACCAAAAACCCATTGATAGGTACGTCACAACGTGTTGTAAGTCATCGGATAAGGTGTGCCGAAGCATAAAGAGGTTATAGATGGCACAGAGGGCTCAGTTTTCTTCGGCATTGGCAATTGCAGGGTAACGAGGAATATATCATTCAATTATACAAATATATTAAACCACCTAACTCATCGGTGCTCACATAGTCATGCAGCCCCTCAGAAGAAGCGTTTAATATCGTCAAGTATGATGAGTAACATGCGGATGAGGACCAGTAGATTCTGACGCCTTGTGTAGTATTTGCCCAGTTGAATCTGCTCAGGGCCAAAGACGGAGGTGGAAATTGACCACGTCGATATTCCGGTGTCGCTGCAATAACCATAGGAATGCTACTCTAACACAGTCACTGTAGCGTGGTCCGCCATAATGCGGTTTAAGCCATCCCGCTGGATACACTGATCGAACTGGAAGCTCTTTGCTAATAGTTCCAGCTCGTCAAAGCTCTTGTACTTGAAAAGCTCTGCAAACTCCATCTGGAGCGAATCACTCAAAAAAGTCTGTAGAATTGCGCGATCCAGATGCTTCTGCGTATTCCATGAAGTCGGATACAGATCTTTTGCTGTTGGTGAGACCTTATCAACCCATTCAATCAATGGCTTCATTAGGTTATCCACTTCCTCAGAGGGGTATTTTCCCCATGAGTCGAGCTGGAGCCGCTTCTTCTTCTCAAGGAAGGGAGCAATAAGCTTGTTCCAAGGAGAATCCGGGGAGGTGTGGACCATTCCCTGGAGGCCGATATCCTTGTACAGCCAGATTGTCCAAGAAATCTGCGCCTTATCGTAAATCTTCATCTGTTCGCCGAGAAGCTCATACCGTCCTTGATTGATTTTCTCTGCTTCTGGCTCATACCGCGGGTTGGCGTACACTGGTCCAAACTCGCCATTCCAAATTGCCGTCTTGTTTTCACGGTGGAATTCCGTCTTTCTTGCGTATTGCCTCGCAAGTATCGCCTTCTGCTCGTCTGTTCCGGTAAACGGGCGCCCCGTTGGAAAGCCCATCATACTATAGTCGTGGAGCGCATAGACGCAATTCGGGAGCACTTCGTCAAACCCGCGGAACTCCATTGCAAATGTGTTTCCGTCGAGCCAGAGAATATGGTCTGGGTCTATTTTCCGGATTGCCTTCTCAATACGTTTGTAGAAGGCCGGGAGACGAACGTGCCGAGGGTCACACGGCTCATTAATGGGATTATAACCGGCAATCCAGGGGTTTCCCTTGTATCGCTCGACAATTTGCTCCCAGAGCCATACGGTGCGATCTTGGTGGTCCTTGTAGTCCCAAAATGCCGCGTACGGAGTTGCGTTGTCAGAGTGCCATCCCGGGTTTTGCCCACCTGGCAGCGTATGCATATCCAGGATTGTATAAATGCCTTGTTTGGTGCACTTTCATATGTTAGTATCATTTATATATTGGGGGCAGGTTCACTGACAAGTTCGATGGCTCTGTCGATATGCTTGAACCCCTCCTCTTTTAACACTCTGGGATTCATGTCATCTTCGAAATGGCGGTAGTTGAACGGAATGCGAATACAATTCAGACCCAAACTAGCAAAGTACTTCGCATCACCTTCGGTGAAGAAGGCTTCCAGCCACTTGTCAAAGAAGAAATCGTATTTCTCCTTCCCCAAAACTTGGAGCATTGCTGCACGATGTTGTGATTCGTGACCAGGATATCCTGTGATGAAATTCTCCATGTTAAGCCATCCTCCCAATCCTGCTCCTCGTAAAATGACCGTCTTTCCATTTTCGTCAACCACATTGGTGTCTTTAACCTTTAGAATTCCGGTAGCCATGATTACTGTAACAAGTGAATATACGTTGTGTAGTTAAAGTTGTATACTATCCGCAATCGAAATATGTCAAACGGTAGAATTTGTATGACAGCTGATTCCAGAGCGAGCCGTCACTTTTATAAACATCCCCTCATACAGAACATTCCCCGCGTTCCCCAACTTACACACGACTAGACCGGGTAAACTCGAAAGTCCGTCTCTAACGCAGTCTGTCGGCCCGGTAAAATGCAGCTTTGCGGCAAGCGCAACTAGTTGCCAGTCGCATTACTAAACGTTCTTGGCGCCAACGACACGAGAGTTGCTTTCTATCTGGCGACTGATGTACCAAAGCAACAAGTCTGAACTTCAACTTGCAATTAAGACTTGGATTACGATTTTAATATAAGGTGCAATTCTGAGTTGTACTACTACCTATCACTATAACTTATGTCTATAAGAATTAAGTTATAATAAATATTAGTATACCTATATTTTATTCCCATGAATCCACAATCATGATAACTTTATAAAGCCGTCCGTATTGCCGCCAATCAGCACCTCCTAAGTCCACCAAAGTGAGCAGTCCACTCCTCGTTAACATCCTACAATATTAGGTTAGCCAATATATCGTCACATCAGATCCAAACCAGAGATGCCAAGAATTAAATGGCCAGCTCTTACCTCAGAAGATATCTCTTCGGGAGTCAGATTTAGCTGCCAGGGAGTACGTGTAGAAGGCATGATTGGCACAGTGATGCGCAGCTTCAACAACTGTTTTCTTCATGAGCACTCGTGAGACAACGACGAGAGGCATAACTGACTAATTAATCGTGGAAAACAACAGTGCTGAGGCATGAGCAAGATCAGGGCTGAGACTGGAAGTACTGCCTATTCTACGCTCACACGTCGTTGGCTATGGACGTTTGAATGCAAGTATCGGTTCTCAGTAAGTCAGAGATGAGGTGAAGGGCATCAACATATCGCCCCCTCACTTTGTGTGACACTGATCTCCGTAGGACAATGTTATTCAGCGGTTGCATTGTGTAACCGTCCTCTGTAACACCAGCTCTGAACGAATCAAAAACCCAACAGCTGTAGTAGCAATAGATTGCTATCTACGTGTTCATCTACACATTATCATTATTACCCAAGTATACGGACGCAGTCTTCTTGAGAACTACATCCTTCATAAACCCCTCAAAGCCGCGTCCGATCGTACCAAATGGAGCCTCAATGGCAATAACAGCCGGCTTTAGTCCGTTCGCAAGCAGTCCGAGTATAGTCTGAATCTCCATTGTCGAGGTTTCTCCGCTCTCGGACTTGACGGTCAGGAACGTCTGCGTTCCAGCGCCAATTAGGCTGACCTCCGTCCACGAGCCGACTGGGAACGAGTAATCCACTGAATAAGCCTCTCCTCCGGCACTGAGAGTCACCTGCTTCGAACCGCCATTCCCGGTAGTGAGAATCGAGTCTTTGCCAGTGAAGATAGCACCAGACTTGTCGCTGGTGGGCTTGATAGAGAAGGAGAGTGTGTAATTCCTGCCCTTGCTCTGGAGTGGGGTCTCGATGTAGCACTTGCCGTCGAATTTGATTTCGGAATTAGAGATCGAACATCCGTGGAGGGTGGCGTGATACCCGTTCCCTGAGTAGTCGTTGATTTTCCCAAGGTTCTTGGGGTGAGAATCAAACTTGTAGTGGGCAATCGTATCCGATCGGGCACGGATGCTACGGTCGAGATTCTGCGCTGGAATGGCTGCGTGGATTGTGTCGAAAACACCCTCGTACTCCTCGAGCGTGAGGTCTCCGCCCCACTGCTTATCAGCAAGCCCTGGAAGCGCGCCCCTCCATGCGTAATATGCCTCTGAGACGGTGGTAGCATTGGGTTCCAAATCGTTCCACTGAGCCGCAATGTGGCCTAGGACCCCGGGGTGGTCCCGCGGAGGGTTATTTGTTGCGTCTTTTGAATCAAAGATATTGGGTGCATACGCTCCACCGGCAGGATTTCCCGCAAAGACGCGAGTCAGGTTGAGCGACCTAGGGTAGCTGTTTACTGCAGACTTTCCTACTATGTAGAATGCATCATCTGAGTTCACCATGTTAAACCCCTTGTTAAGGTAGTCAGGCAATGCGTTGTCCATCCCACCAGACCAGTGCTGGATTGTAACGTCTTTGTTGATATCAGATTGGTCGAGCTTTCTTGGGAAGGTGCCCCAGCTGAACATCTTGCGAGGCAGTGACTGTGCAGACATGAATTTATGCATATTGTTGACAAAATCGATGTAGACGTCAATGAAGCCCGAGTCATATTCATCGGCTCCGATATGCACCGTGTCAGAGTAAAACCAAGGAAGAAAAGTCTCCCAGATAGACTGCAAAGCAGGGAGTGTTTTGGGGTGACTCAGGTTAAGCATACTGATGTCGTGATCAAGGGCTAACTGGGGCTTCCATTGGGTAATTGCAAGGGCATGACCTGGCGTCTCGAGTTCAGGAAATACGGTGACGCCTCGCGCTGCGCACTTGTGCTGAATGTTGTCAAAGACAGCGCGGGTGTAGGACTCATTCGCGGGCGAGCTAAGACCAGCAAGCGCAGGGTTGTCAGACGACAGGCGGAAGCATGGTATACGTTGTTGCCGAATTCTTCACTGTGCTTAGTAAAATCAACGGGGAGGTTGTCAGATAGATGGAGTTGAAACGTATTCTGCTTGAAGAATGACAAATGCGAGCACATATCGACCAAGAACTCCGGTGAATAGTAGTGGCGGGCGATGTCAAGCTATGGATACTTAGTGGAAGGTAGGTTATGATATTCTGTGAACGTACCATCACTCCCCGAGTCCCCCACCCTGGGGTATCAACACCAGTTCCATACGGAATCTTATTGTCGCCAACAGCGGCCGCTTGGAGAACAGAGCGAGTTCCCCACCAAGCCCCAAGAGGAGATGCTCCCGCGATAGTAATTCCCTCTTTTGTAACCGAAAGAGAATACCCTTCGGAGGAAGGACGTCCAGCAACATCACTGAACTTGGTATCAGAATCAATTGTCAAAAAGATCGAACCCTTTTTTGGTTTGTCGCCGTATTCGAGAGTCACATGGCTACCAAGAGCGGTTTGAAGGTCTCCCTCGAAAGTTTTGGCGAATTCGGCGAGAGTTGGGGGGATAAGGGTGCGTCCATTTTTGTTGACTGTAGATGCAAACCGCTTGTCAACAATGACCTTATGGACACTGTTGAGGGTGAGTTGCCCCCCTGTAGAAGCCTCCTCAAACGGAGTCGATGGGATAGTCACAAGCCGCCCATAGCCTAATTTACATCGTCAGCCTGCTGAAAATCTCCTAAAATGTGCATGTCCATGACAGGAACCAAGTTTCATATTGGAGGCGATATTGTAAGGGGAGAAAATGCATACTGGAGGAGATTAACGATAAGACGGCTACCTTGACGAGGCCATCTCTAGTAAAAAGATGCATGATTGGAGATAATGTGAATGGTTTGCTCAGCAGCGCATGTTCTAGGCCATTGGATCAAAGTGCTAACATGGAATAGCTAGGCTTTATAGTTCTTAAACGTGCGCGCTGGACTTTGAAGATGCAATTATGCCCGTTGGCCCAGAATGCAACTGCAACGTTGCTAAAGTAGGTGTGCTCCATGATGGTTTTAACAAGCTCTGGAGGAAACTAACATGAGCTTAGTAACCAACACTGGCATTTTCACGAACGATCGTCTTCCCGCGTGCCCTGTATCCATCATTTGAGCGGCATCTGTTCTGGGGTGCAGTAGCTAAAGCTCATGCGGGGCCAGAGTCAGTGTCAGTGCCAGGTGGTGGTCAACTCACATTCCTATCGTGGTAATAACGCGGTGGGAGATTGGGGATATTCACCACGGTCCACTTTTCACGAGGGATTAACAAATTAACAAGTTGCAACTGAACCACCCCCAACCCCGCACTACTCTCTGGCGCAGAAGACAAGATCGACAAGCTTTGGAGAAACCTGAGCCGAAATCGCTATAAACCCCCACCCGTCGCCATACACAAGTAGTAACTCAGCTGCAAGAGTTGTGATAAGGGGGTTAGTGTTGCTAGCTAACGAGGCGTGCCCAACGTTGCTACCTTTTGCGCGACAGCAGCCGAGTAGCTTGCTCCGCACTTAATAAATCATTGCAACGTTGTTGAAGCACTCCAAATCAAAGACAGATGGGACGGAATTTGTAGCTGTTAGGGGCAGGAGATACGTCATGATATCGTGGTCGAGATCCGCTGCGCAACGGATCCTGTCTTGTCCAGATCGAGACTGAGCGCCTGTCGTGCGAGTGGTTGGGAACATTGGCTGGAGTATTTCGGTTTGAATAAACGCTATCCACCCTGTATGACAACGGCATAGAACTTCCACGCTTTATTAATTAATTATACTACTATTTGTTCTGTAAGAAACGGCAGGCCGTATGTATCCATTTCCCTGTGCCAGCATCATCCCTTCATCAGATGAGCATATTGTATTCCCTGAGCCTCTCCATCCATAATCCAGTTTCCATGATCGCTAGCAAAACAAAAAACCTCTAAACTCCTCGCTGTTTCTTGTTCCAAGAATGAAAACCGCCGCCAGTATCCACCATACGCTGTCGCCCTAAAATCAGGCCGACCAAAGAAATGCTTCGCGCCGTCCCGTTTGCACGGGCTCACAATCTATAAAGATATATACAGACCCCTCTCCTTTGATAAGCACCCGACTCCGATCTCCCCTTTGATACCCTTCCGGGAAGCTTCGCGCGAGCCGACACATCACTCGCTCATCTGATCCAACACTTCTTGGTCGACCATCGCTGTAGAGAAAGCAAGTTTAGCTTTAGTCATTATATCGAAGAACATGGGCCTAGCTCCGACTTCTCTTGCGCCACCAATAAAGAATGTCTGGGGAAAACACTCTAAGAAAATAGGAAAATACTCACTTATATTTTCATTTGCCTCAGCCTCCTCCAAAACACTCACGGCCCTGCTCACAAGCTCTACTCCAACAGTCGCCCCCTCAGCATTCGCTTCCGCCCTCCCAATCCCATTTTTCATGCCACCAGCACTGGCTACACCTTCGCTCATCCTCAGCACAATGACTCGAATCTTCCAATTCCCAATCTTCTCGATTCTCAGGTTGCGAAACACGAAACCCACTCCCGAGCCGTCACTGAGGGTCGTGGCAGGGACCGCGAGGGTGCCAGTGAGATCATCGCCGCTTACCCCCGATAAATCCGCGACAGCGGACTCAATGCTCGCGGGGACGAGCGACGCGACCGCCATGAGGTTATTCGCAGTCAGGGAGGGATCGGGAGTGGGGGTCTCGCGGAGGATGAAGGTAGGTGGCGGGACGAGGGGGGTGGATGGGGGCGTAGTGTGTGGTGGTTGGATGGTGAAGATGTAGAGGCGTGGTGGAGTCTGAGACATTGCGGCTGGTGGGGTTGCGCGTTTGGATGAGGTGATAGACCTGTCTCCTAGTATTTTCGGGGGCCCGGATTCTGTTTCCGGGTTCCGGTGCAGTGGCTCCTTTCAATAGTGAGGATGCGTGTCTCAGGTCTCTTTTGAGCCCAGGTCCGAGTGCGCGAGGCGTCTGAACCGGTGGTGGCAGGACAGATAAGGCGTGGAAGCTTTTTTGACGTTGAGAAGGATTTCTTCGTGGGGCCAAGCAGAAGTTTGATCTCTCCTAAAGCTTCCGTCGTGCGTCAAAGTGCTCAGTTGGATGGATATTATGTCTATGGCAGGTTGACGAACGATGTAAAGCCTCGACTAAAACCGAAGGAAGAGCGATGTGTACGGAAGGTGCAAACAATAAGGTCTATGCATAAAGAGGAAGGAACGAACGAACATATATACAAAACGCTGCGCCCAGGCACTCCAAGAGAGCCAACGAATGGTCCGAGTTGGAAGAGGTCGATATCAGCTATGTGACTTTATAATATAGAACCTGTCTCGGCGAGGTGGAAGAAAGGGAAGTGAGGCGTCACCTTGGGCATGGTGACAACGGTGCGGGATCCCACTCCCAATCACGCCCAACCACGCCCAATCTCAATAAACCGGTGATGGGGGTAATGGGAGCGATGGGGGCGATGGGGGTTATGGGGGTTATGGGGGTTATGGGGGGTGATGGGGGCAGCGCGACATCGGGAGCTCAAAGTCCCAAAGAACAGACGGAGGGAATTGGATAAGAGTATGCACGATCGCCGATCGACGATGAGGTATGCGGGATCAGCAGCATGGACCAGGGATACCATGCTCTGCTCATTACCACCACACGGCCGCCCTACCAATCAGTGCGTCAACACTGCGAGACAAGGCTTGGACTCAGCCTTCCCGGGGTCATGAGGTGGAACATTTCAACAAAATTAGACGGGGTCCCAACTGTGCCAAATTACCGATGGGATGGGGCCGGAATGGGGTTACATAGTGCTATATTGTATCTTACCATACGGAGTATTTTATTCGTATTGTATTGCACATACTGGACTCACATACTGGACTGTAGTGGGCCAGTTGGGGGTGCAAAGTGGATGGTGGGAATTGCCAAGGGATCGTTAATCTTGGGGGCTGCTTTCCGTTCTCCGTTCTCCTTATTATGACATGCACGGCTTATAGTACATACTTCGAGCCCCTTTACTTCCCAGACCCAGACAGCCTTACCACTTGCAGTTGACAGCTGAACAACCCAGTCGGACACCCCCCCCCCAAGCATCCTGCGAGAGTTAAGAAGCCAGTCAGATCTTTCCCATTGAATCACTGTCTTGCTGCAAGTACACTTTATCCAAGAATAGCGATTCCAAATATCAAACAGACGCTCAGTCGCTGTGGCACGACAAATCCCGCCGTGTGCAAAACTTACTCTATACTCTATTTCAAACCCAAAAAACCAGGTAAAACCAATATGTACAGCTCTGAACGACAAAAAGAGTCTCATCTGGGACAGCCACTCTCCGGAATCACCCTACTTTACAATGATTGCGTCGATGAATGGCTAGACACCTTCGTCAGCGGCCCTCCGTCCTCATCTTCTTCAATCGCCTCCTCCGGCACTTCCATCGAAGACAAGGCCCTTCCCAACACCCCACTTCCCTCGTCCGGCCCACCCTCCTCATTCACACTCTCCACCGCCAACCCCCCCAGCGTCTCTGCGACCTCTGTCGTAATACTCCCTTCTCTTCCTATGCTTCTCGATCTTCCAGTGCTGCCCAGACTCTCCATGCTCCCTTCTCTCTCCATACTCCCTTCCGTCACCGTGCTCTCTTCCCTCCACGGGTTAGCCTCCCTCCCGTCGCTGCCGTCTACTCCCGGTGCACGATCTCTATTCACCACTAGCCTGTCCACCGCCAAAACCGGACTGGACGGCAAATACAACCCCTCCATAACCCTCACCACGACCCTCTCCACAGCCCCCTCCATAACCCTCTCCAAAGCCCCCTCCATGACCCTCTCCAAAGCCCTCTCCACAACCCCCTCCATAGCCCTCTCCACAACCTTAGCTTCAGCCGCCTCGCTAGCCGCAACCGCCTCACCCGTCAGATCTCCTGACCCCGTTGGTGTAGCAGTAGCTGAAGTTGCCTCTGTGCTCCTCCCCGACGTCTCGCCACTGAAGATACTCGGCGTAACAGGAGATGGAATCTCCGAACTGGCCCCAGATCTACTGCGCAGATTAAAACGAGGAGGATCAGGAACACGAGAAGCAAACACGGCCCTCTCCAGCTCCTGAACCTCTAGAGCACGTCTTTCCACGGCCTGTGCTTCTAAGGCCTCTTCATCAATCAGAATCTCCATTCTAAGCACACTAGGTGCCCGTGTAGGCCTATAGCGCATTTCCAAATCTGCTATCCTAGGGTTCGTCCTCACAACTATAATACCAATGTCAGGATCCCTAAATCTTTCTTCAGGAGGCCCTAGCAAATTCGCCAACGCCTGTGCACTGCTTCGGATCTTCTCTCGCGACATTTGAGGCGGTTCGGGTGTACTGGCACGCGCGGGAGGCAGTGAAGTGGCATCGGCGGCGCTGTCCTCACCCGGCAAAGACCGCCCCGCAGCCTGGGATAATCTCTCTACGCTTGGGAACACGTCCTCAGAAGACCAGAGACTACCCTTATATTGTGAGCCTTCTGAGACTGCTAGGGAGCGTTTGCGAGGTCGTGGTGATGGCGCAGCCTGGGATAATCTCTCCGCGCTTGGGAATATGTCCTCAGAAGACCAGACTCTACCCATATATGTTGAGCCTTCTGAGACTGCCATGGACCGTTTGCGAGATAGTGGTGAGGGCGGCGGGGGCATGCTCTCTCTATCCGCCAAGGACCACTCGGCGGGCGACGGAAGGGCCACTGGGCTTTCGTCAACTACTTCGACGTGCTCTGTCATCTGGCCTTCTTCCACTACACTTGGGAGTGTATCTTCCGCTGAGCATCGTGGCACTGGAGGCTCCATGCCTTCTGAGATTGTAGTGGACCGAGGGCGAGGCTCCGAATCGGATGGTGGCATGGGAACAGGCGCATCAATCTCCGGATCAGACCAACGCCTATATCCCGGGGCGCCGGCTAACGGATTGCGGACAATCCTCCCATCTCGCTGCAGTATCCATGTAGGAGGCGCTTCTCGTTCTGAAGCGTCTAGAAATGGTGAGTCGCGGATAGACTGTCTCTTGGCTGGGCGTCTCTTTAGGGACGGCCTATTGGGAGCTGGTCTCTTACGGCTGGGCCCTGGCCCTGGGCCAAGATTTTCTTGGGCTGAAGTTTCTTCAGCAATAGCCTTTTGAGCGGTAGTCTCCCCGCGCGTGGCCTCTTTAGGTGTAGAATTTTCAGATGTGGTATCTTCAGGCACGGCCTCTTTAGGTGCAGATGTTTTAGACGTGGCATCTTCCGGTGTGACCTCTACTGAAGTGGTCTCTTTTGGGGCTGGTTCAGAAATGGTATCTTCAGGCGCGGCCTCTTTAGGTGGAGACTTTTCAGACGTGACATCTTCCGGTGTCGCCTCTACTGAAGTGGTCTCTTGTGGAGCTGATTCAGAAATGGGAGTTTCTTCAAGATCGAGGTCTGGAGTAGTTGCATCCCGGACGATCGCAGCTTGGGCGATGAGTGCCTGGGCGATGGACTCTTCCGCAGTAGTATCTTGAGAACTTGCCTCGAGGCTGCGTATCTCTTCGGGGACATCTTCTTGAGCTGCCTCTTGTAATTTATTGTACTCTTGTTCAGCTAGGTCGGATACTACCTCCTCAGTAAATCTGACAGTGGGCCGGCTGTCTTGCAGCGGCATCGGCTCATCAAAATCGCTTGTGGGGGCGTTTTCAATAGCCGCACTTGGCCCTGGGATATCTTCAATCGACTTTAACGCGGCCTCTCCTGCCTCATCTCCTGTCTGGGTATTATCTTGCCCCCGCATTGCCGCTCGCCATTCTGCAAGTCGTATTTTGGCCAGCCTCGACTTCTCCTGCTTGCGCTTTTCTGCAGCGTCATCCTTTTCTGGTGAACGTGGAGCGGGACCAGGAGCCCCGTCATCGTAGGCCCCAGTAGGCGATTCTCCGTCGTTTTCTGGTGCAGCGAGATCCCCGCTGTCCACCAGCGACTGGAACATGGTCTCTCCTTCCTCATCCCCGATCTGGGAGGTATCTCGTCCCGCCATTGCCGCTCGCCATTTCGCAATTCGTATCCTGGCCAGCCTCGCCTTCTCCTGCTTTAGCTCTTCTTCCTTCTGTCTCTGATCTTCCAGTCGATTCATCATCTTGCCAGCCAAAACAAATGATGGCTCGTAAACCTCCTCTGACTCGTGACTTGGTTCTTTCGTGTTGAGGCTAATTGACCGGAGCTTCGCAGTCATAATCCGCGCTTTAAACGTCAGAGCTCCAATTTCCGCTGCCCATTTCCTGCGATGCCGCTCGATAATTGTACAATGCTCTAAACTCTCTATCGTCTCGAGCTCCTGCTGCTCTCGTAATTTCTCCTTTTGTTCGCCGTCTGAGCCGCTGCCTTCACTCTCATCAAAGCCATCGTCGCCCCAATGCGCAAACACCACGCCCTCCATCGCCTCGCCCCCTTCTATATCTCCTACCTCAACTACCGGCTTTCCCTTCCCCTTTTTTCTCACTCCTCCTCCCTCGTGACACCCTTCCGGACACTGTGTCCCGCACACATGCCGCTTAATTATCACAAGCTCCGGTGTCAACTGCATTTCAGGTACAACCCCCTCTACCTCTACCCCTGGAAAATGTTGCCGCGACACCATAGCGCCCCAATTAATCGACGGATTCCGCACAGCTTTTGTTTCCACTCCCCCGAACGCATTCTTCAGAGGGTCTCGCCTATACGGCAGATCAGGCATCGCACTCATATATCCGAACTCCTGAAAATCAATAGCTTGATCCAGCTCTTCCTCGATGCTTCCTGGCCCAAAGATCGAACTAGTCGGCACTACGTCTGTGAGCATTCTGCCGCCCTTCCAAGTGGGCACGATGGTCCGTGGAGCATGTGCAGGTGGCGGTCCATGATGCTCGATGCCTAGCCGTATCATCTCTTGTTCTTCGAGCACCTGTCGCTTCAGGGCACGCTTGGCTTTAGGGTAGCTGGCGAGAGCGGCGCGGGCTTCGAGGAGGTGGTTGCTCGCCCAGTTTACGCCTGGGTCGCTGTCGTTGAAGCTGACATCGCTGAGGTCGATACTGATGTCGGCGCTGTTATCGGCGCTGAAGTCGATACTGATGTCGGCGCTGTCATCATCGCCGGGGCCGGAGGGAGGTTCGTAAGGCGGCGGTGGGTCTAAATCCATTTGGAGCTGGATATTCACGTGGTCGTGGTGTTGCAGATAAACTGTAGGGACGATGTGATTCAGAGAAGTCAGGTTGCTCTGGAGGACCAGCGGCACAGATTGTGAACTCCATACAGGGAGTCATCACCATGTAGCCATGAAGGGTGCCGATAGCGTACCTCCAAACGCACCTTCCCATCATAAGCAATATTAAAGTATGTAGTTGTAACAATATTAGCCGCGTCGCAAAGGAAGGAGCTACCCACCAAGTACCGGCCACGCGCCTTCCAACTTTCCAGCGCCGCTGCAACCAGATGAACAAGTTGCAAAGCACACATATCAAGGCCCTAACCCAAGCAAAACAATCATAAATTCTTATTCTAAAGTGGGGTATCTCAATCTCACTCTTCTCCGCCCTCCTTCCCAAGGGCCGCTAAAAACAACCGGATATCAAATACAAGAAATGTCGAGACAAATTCACGCTCTGACGCACATCCCCTCCATCCCTGTCACCAAGTCCAAGTCCTCAACCTCGTCCTTCACCTGGCCTCCCTTCAAGAGGGAGTATACCGACAACCCCACCTCATCCATCTTCTCCTTGTCACCTGGAATCTGCACCTCCTCCACTTCAACCATAGCCTCATCATCCTCCTCATCATCCTCCTCACCCCCCGCCTCCACTCCACTCGCCCCCGGAAACTCCACGACCCTCGCCCCCAACGTCCCCCTAATATCCTCAAACATAACTTCCATCGGGCAAAAATACCCCACCTTCCTCTTATCACTCCACGCAAGCACATGTCCACACGCACCTCCCTCAGCAAGGACCCACGCTCCGCTATCCCCCGGGACCCCTAACCCGCCCTCAACCGTGAAACTCTGGCTTGGCGTTTGTCTTCCCCGCAACTTCACAGTCGTCACAGCGCGCTGGATCCGCCCCTGCGTCGCGCCCGACGTCCGCGCCACTGCGCGCACCTGCAGCCCACCCAGGTGCGCAGTGGGAATTAAGGCACCGGGCCATCCCGCCGGCGCGCCTGTTATCTTGTTCTCCCCCGGTTCTCGGCCGGGGGAGAAGCGAAAAAGAGCCCAGTCGATCTCGTGTGTGAGGCCAAGACTACAGGCGCGGCGGCGTAGGCCGGATGAAGCGTGCAGCGAGCCGAGGGTGTAAGAGTCGAGGTAGTCTTGCGTCATTGTTTCGGCAGACGGAAAGATGCGGGGGTCGACGTCGTCGAGGGCGGGCTGGGTGACCAGGTACCCCCCTGCACAGTCGGGTGCGATCCCGCCGATGTCTCCTGGCTCGAGGAACGAGGATGCGTCGCTTAAAATACTGGAGGCGATGGAGGAAGTCTCGGAATCGCAGTCTGAGAGCTCATAGCCTAGGGCTTCGAGAGCCTCCGTAGTAAGTGG
The DNA here is from genome assembly GCA_001662645.1 of Pseudogymnoascus sp. 03VT05. NCBI lineage: Eukaryota > Fungi > Ascomycota > Leotiomycetes > Thelebolales > Thelebolaceae > Pseudogymnoascus > Pseudogymnoascus sp. 03VT05. Next base: position 92,625 of record KV459416.1, read on the forward strand.
TGCGGGTCCAGGTTCAAGGTCGGAAGATCGGATGGTGGGGAGGGAGTAATCGTCATCATCTCCTTCGGAGTCACTTGGGACATCGAGCATGTGGTGCACGGTCAGGCCAAAAGGCTCGCCGTCGACCATAACTAAACCACCAAAGGAGACAGGCATTAAAGCCTGTCCCTCGGCAAAAGCGCCGATCGAGGCCCCGTTCACTGGGCGCTCTTGGTGATGCGAGTTCTTGGGCTCGACATACTCTCCGTCGCGTGCCATAGATCGTTTTGGCGCACGCTTGCGTGACCGCATGACCTTGCCACGGCACACCATCAACCCGTAGGTCGCGGAGTCGTAGGAGAAGTGGCGCTTGAGGATACTCTTTACCTTGCCCACACTAGTGCAGACGACGAGGATAGTTGGCTTGGCTTTCTGCGGCGTCTCGCCGATGCTCTCGAGACTAATCTCGACGGACTCAGGGTACTTCCGGTAGAAGCCTCGGAGAGCGTGGTTAATCTGCGGCATCAAGGTGTTGTGCCAGCGGTCGAGATGTTCCTGGATAATCTCGTTGCTCGGGAATCTTCTTGACTTTGGCTTTGATCTGGTGGTGGGGTCTTCGATTTGTACTGCAATTATTAGAAATGCTCGTTAAGTCCGACACAGAGACCACTCACCGATCGGGGACTTCTCGGAAATAGGCTCGGGCTTAATATGAAGACTCTGTATCATCTGGTTTATCTCAATATCCTCCGCTTTCATCTGCTCTTCTTTGCTTGGGCGCCTCGGCGGCGGCGGCGGTGGCGGCAGTGGCTTCTCCCGTCCAAGATTTCTCGGTAATGAGACGCTGGAGGAGGACGGAGATGACCATTTTTCAGACTTGGACATCTCAGGTGTAGCATTAACTGACGGCAATGAGCCGGCCTAGCGGGGCGGTTAGTTTCGAGCATATCATACAATGATTGAACGGCACTCACCAGTAACTCGTCTCCGATGTCCTCCTCTTCCTCCTCTTCAATAGCACAACATTTCTCCAACGAACTCAACACTCTCCCATAAACTTTCTGGAGCAACACATCTGAGCGAGTAACCGCGCTTATCTCATCGTCAACAGCGCCCCAACACGCTTGTACGGCACGCAAATACGCAGTGCCACAGCGCGCCGCAAGCTGCTTGTTCACCTCTTCAGTCTCAATCTTGATATCCAGCGCAATACCAATCCCAGCAACACCGTGGCGGATATCGCGCGACACGCTCCACAATCCAATCTCCACCAACAGCATGGCGAGACTGTATAGGTCCAATGAACGCGACTCTGCCGTCAGCGGTGTGTGCGGAGTCAGCCGCGGGTCTAGCTCGTGGCGGTACCACGAAACTTCGGCGGCATTGGCGGCGTCGGAGGGCCGCCCCGGCTCGGGGAAGAGATCATATGCAGTAAGATATGGCCGGCGCACGTTGACGGCAGGGTGGACCCATTCGCCGTCAGGGCGTGTTTTTATCTGCTCAAAGAAGGCGATGTTGCACGCCGCGAGGTTGCCGTGCACAACGCCTTTGGAGTGCAGGTCGAAGACACTCGTGGCTAGGTTATATGCTAAGCGGTACCGGAGCTCGAGCGGGGGCTCCTGGGCGCGTATCTGAAGCATGTCTGCGAGCCGGGTGTAGAAAGGGCGAGATACGACGGAGTTGGACAGCGTCGTGGTGGGGAAGCGCGCAGGCAGCTCGTAGACGAGACCGAAGCGCGAGTTCTCTTCTTCGAAGTACCCGATTAGGTTCAGGACGCCGAACTCTGGACGCCCGGCCTCCTCATTCCGTCGCTGCAGTCCGGCGAAGAGCTTCTCGAAGCGGGTCATCGATGGCGATATGCCGGTTATCGAGTAGATAGGGTCGTACGAGGCAAACTCGAGCATCACAGGGAAGCACTCTTCTTCGGCTTCCGTTGCCCAAGGCCTCATCGGAGCTTGTTTCGTCATGTAGAGGATGGTTCTCTTACCCATATCCAGCACCTTTGGTAGGCTATTACCGTCAGACTGCAGCGCAACGCCCGCGCCAACCCATCCCTTCAACTCCCTGGGATCAATCACCCTCGGTGCATCCATCCGTGTCTTCTCAAAGGCCCTCTCCTCCTCAACCACCATCTCGATCTTCCTCCTCTTCTTCGGCGGCTCACTCTGCCGCGCCCGCGAGATATCATAGAGCGTATCAATCGAGCTCGTCAGGTCGCGCACCAGGTCTTCAAAACGCCCTTTATCCCATACCACGCCGCCTTTCTCCATCGGCGCCTTCTCCGCCCGTCCAGACGCCGCCCATAGTGGCTCAGCCTCCGCTAGTACCGCATTAATCGTTGCCATCACGCTCCCTGCGACGTCAGCCAGGCCCGCCGATGCGAGTGCTTCATCGATGTCCGCATTTTCCGGTCCGACGGAGGAGTCCGTACGGCTCGCTTCGCTCCACCGTAGGCCCCATGTTGTAAGACGGTCCTTCTGGATGCGCAGTTTGCGGTGTAGGTTGCTCAATTCGGCGTCCTCGGCGCGCGCAGGGTCGGCAACAAAGGCGAGTGATGATTTGGTGTCTGTGTACATCTTTGTGAGACGCCGCTGCAGAGGCAGCGCAAATGGTAGGAGAGACATCGTTGAGTGCGAGGTGTAATTTGTCAGAGATACCCGGTTGTTGATGGATTCGAAGGGATTCGTGCTCTATAAAGTCGTGCCCATCTCGTTATAGTCGTTGTCGGTGCTCTTTGTATATGATATATCGATGTTTGCAGCTAACTTTATCGTTTATGGCGACGCTGTGGGGATATAGGTCGTCGTTAATCTGTCTACCTAGCCGCCCAGCCCTCACGTCTCCAAGGTGACGTCCAACGTGCCACAGGGATGTCCCAAATGCATCTGCCTGGAGTCGTCGTTGGTGTCTGCCTAGCCTTGTGATTGGTTCGTTATCTCGGATACGCCGCATTTCCAACCCCTGTTGCCTAACTGCTGCTCAGCCTTGTCAGCCTCGTAACGTGGGCGTCGTTGCACGTGATGATGACCATGTTATGGCCGATTTATATTATACCAAGGTGCTTTTAATGTTAAAGAAGAAATTTGGGAAAAGGTGCTGTTTAAACGGATATTGCATCTGGTGGCACCAGGGGAGTCGATATTTAAATCAAGGGGCATACAATCTACAACCCCAGCCGTAGCAACAGATGCTATTATCATAAACGATGAATGTAGAAAGGCAGAGAAATTAGTCCGGGAGTATAGTTAGAGTTTGAAGAGGCATCGATCGCTATGAATTGCTGTACAGCAGGATTGGGGGTTTTTTTTCACGCTCTAGCACGACAGCTCTTTCTCGAATGGGGTTCTAGCTATGCTTCGCCGCCTCATTGTGACCACCACGTTCTACTTTGCGGACTTTCGGGTATCGAAGCAGGATTTAATTAGCATGAAGACGATGTTCTAGCAGCTTCTAAACGAAGGACGGATCACGAAAGAACCGTCAAGAAGGGTGTAATAGATCAGGGCGGTTTCAGTCCGGCGATTAATTACCGTCATATTCCAAGAGGCAATCAACGAAGGAACTCGAAACTGGGACAAGACAATCATGAAGATACTGTCAGTATTATTGATATCAGCCCTGTCTTGCAGAAGTGGAGATATTATGACTTCGACTCGCGACACACAGAAGATCACGTTCCTGTGTTACAGCGAAACCCTAAGTAATCGGCAACAAGAAGCGACAGGAAATCAGCCGACAGCAACATTACCAATGACAACAGATGACCGACAGCAAAATTGAGTTTCCTAGGGAATTGTTAGTTGTAGATTACACACAGATATTATATATATATACATATATAACACTAGTCTCGCGCACGTCGTTGATATTTGTCGTCTCCATTGAGCTTATGAGGTCTTCTGTTTGCGTACTTGGGTCATAAGCTTCTCGAAATGATCAACTATTGGCATGCTGGTAGCGATAACTTGATCCTTTGTCGCGCCTCATTCTTGAGGGCCAAATCTAACGTGTATACCAACATGAGGATCAGTTTACTAGTCGTACTATCGTAGCGTCGGACTAGCTACTGCTGTAGAAATAAGATTATTATATTCTAGTAACCGTTCCAATCCCCTTTATATTCTAATACTTGTCTGTTCCAACATCTAATCAAATCAATCAAGCCCCTATCCCAAACAAGCCAGGGGGGCGATGCCCTGGCCTTCTATCTCGCACCTCCCACACCTTCCCGCAACCACCAAAGTGTCCCTGCAACAAGATGCAAGCTCCCCGTAACCAGTACATCCACCCCCGCCTTAGCCTCTCCAACTCCCTTCGCCGCCTTCAGCGCCTCGCTCAACTGCGGTTCAAATCGCACTCCCGCGTCGGGATGCAACTCCTTCCATACCCGCTCATATACATCCAGGGACGGGAGCGTCGTCGTGGCCACTTGTTGATCTGTGATGCGATTAGCTTGTATCTCCCGGGGGAGAGAAAGGGGGGGGTACCTAAAGACATGGAGGCCGAGAAAGTCTGATCCGGATCGTAGGTCGTGAAAATAACAAGTTGTACACCACTCCCCTTCAACGACTCCGCCAGACACCTGAAGACGGCTTCCGTATCCCTGCTGTCGGAAATCTGGCTGAACACCAAAACGCGCGCTCTCACCCCCTCTTCCAGCCCATCCACAAACCACCGCCCAGCAACCCCAATACTCATCTCATTATGCGCCCCATCACACCACCACCTCTCCCTTCCCCCACCCCTCTCAACAACCTGAAAACGTCCTGGCCACTTAAACCCCTCAACCCCCTTCTTCACACTCTCCTCGCTCAGCGCTTCCACTCTCATCCGCTCCAAAAACGCCCTCACAGCCACAACAGCCACCGCGCAATTGCCCCTCTGCACATCCGGCTTCACACCCTGCACCCCGCGCTCCTCTGTCCCTGTCACAACCTTCACATCCCCGCCAAGCACCCCTCTCTCCACCGCCCTCGCCCTCAACACGTCCTCCAACCCCTCCTCCTGCTTAGCCGCAATAGCAATAGCGCCGGACTTCAATATTCCTGCTTTATGCCACGCAATATCCTTCATCCCCGGCCCAAGCTGTTTCACATGATCGCGCCCCAGCGGCGTAACGACTGTCACCACGGGCTTTTCCACAAAATTCGTGGCGTCATATTCACCACCATGATGCGTCTCCAGCACCACCGCCCCAACGCTCTCTTTGATAAACGCGTGCAGCGCTACTAACACACATAGCTGGAGATACCGCGGCCTTTCCCCTTTCTGGCTTTTGGCAGCCGCATCCCCGCTGAAGAGACGCTCCCATACCTCGAAAAAGTACTTCGCGAATCCGCGCTCATCGATCGCGGTGCCACTGAGCCGGACGCGCTCTTGTGGCACAAGGAGGTGGGGAGAGGTATACATCCCCACGCTCCTTGGCCATCCCGTCGCGGCACCGTGAGCGAGGAGGAGTGCCTCGATGTAGGCGCATGTACTGCCTTTGCCCTTGGTGCCGGCAACGTGGATGATGTTCAAGGCTGCTACATCTGCGGGAGAATGCCCCAATTCCTCCATCCACCCACTCATTCCCACTATCCCAGGCTTGCCCCTCAATACCTCCCCGCCGACCCTGAACTCTGGCTTTAGCCCTGCATCGCGCGCCACATCCTTGGCTAATGCACCGCTGGGTCTGCGCACACGCCGGCGGGTATCTAGCAGGGCTATCGCGTCCTGGGGTTATGTTAGATTGTGTTGCGCCATATCATGCACCGGCAGGGGTGATAGGTAAGTAAGTAGGTAACACAAACACACCTCATAACTGCCCCCCATAACTCGGCGCCCAACTCCTCCCCTCCGCCCTCCCGCAACAGCGGCGCTCAGGAACCCGCGCACCGCGAACCCTTGATATATCCCGCCGAACTTCGTCCGAGAACAAAGCTCTTAAAACGGCAAGAGAACAAAACGTTCTGCACGTATCCGGGGCGGTCGGTGGGTGTGATTTATATCATTTTTATCCCGCAAGCTTGCTCAGTCCAGTCTGGTGAATCCTGCTTGTAACGAATGCTCTCGAGGTGAGATGTGTAGGGATTAATTACCGCAATTATGGTTCGGGGTCCAGACGGACGTTGATACTGCCGTCTAGATGTGGAAGGCGGTCGGTCGATTTCGGTGAGAGTTGGTCGCGGGCCGTGTTGCTCCGATTTCGCGCATATCTGTGGGAGATATGCGCCAAAACCCCAAAACACTTCTGGCATTATTAACGTGTAGAACCACAATATACCAGTACTCTTATATACCACTACTCTTATGCGCACAAACCGGAACGCGGTCAAACTCCGTTCTGGTTCTTCCGCTTCCGGTTTTGCGCACATAGGTAGTAGATGTGCGCCAAACCCCAAAACACCTTTGGCATTAACGTCCTAAGACCCTAAAATACCAATGGCATTCTGCGCGCTTTTTGCGCATATCTGGCTGGGACATGCGCACAACCCGGAAGTCGGTCGAACTCTGTTCCAGTTCTTCCACTTCCGGCTTTGCGCACATCAGTAGCGGATGTGCGCCAAAAATCAAAGAACGCCTCTGCATCAATGGGGGGGACAGGAAAATTCCCAAAGTATTATATATATATGTGTGTGTAGAACACATCAGGTATATGCCACAATACCCTCTCCACTTCAAAATCCCCTAGGAAATTCAACTATACAGTTCCACAGGGTTTTCGGATAACTCCCCTCTTGAGAGGAGAGAGGCCCTCATACAAGCATTGTGGTTGTTTTTAGTACTGGTGTTTAGTAGAAGAGGTGCTTTTCCCATCGGAAGCTTCGACAAAAAATATAATTAATGACAACTGTGGGTTCACGATCATATAGATATGAATATAATACATATGAATATAATCTCAAGTCGCGAGGTACGCTCCTCCCAAATCCATTTCCAACAACTCTCCTTCTCTCCGTCTGCTCACGGTCTATCTATCCCGCTCTGGATCCACTGTAATGGTAATGCCCCCTCCCTCGGCCTCGCCGCAGCTGAACCTTCATTAGGAGCCAATTGCTGGAGCGGATGATCATTGAGTTGCCGAACAGGAAGTCGATCTTCGTCCTTAAGGCCCATTTCGACAGCTCTCTCGCCGCCGACCTTAAGCCTCTAGACCTTGTCGTGGGCCTAGAGGATCTAGCAGAGAGTGTAGCTGTCCCGGATCGGGGCTTCGCTGCGATCCACGAACTCCTCCCGCCGTCGATGGTGCTCTCGACGCACGATAGACATCTTCAAGGCTTTGAGAGCGACGTTGACGGGTATCGGCGTGTTGTGGAGGCCTTGCCAGATCTGGGCCTTCCACAACTTGTTGACGGCAGAGACGTACCCACGTACGATGTATCCCTTGGGAGTTCTCTTTGGTCTGGGTTTCGATATTCAGCTGTTATTTGTTCAAATGCATAATCACAGTATGCTGCGAGGGTGTCTGCTGTTCCTAGAATTCGACCGAGATATAGTAGAGGTAGCCCGTTGCCTACGTAATAGTGAGATATCGAATATTGATTTGATAGCTGGGTATGAGGTGGCAAGGTAGATGATACAGTTCCAGAAGCCTTGCAGAGGGACGACTAATGCGGACAGGTAGGACAAGGTGAAATTTGAGGACGAGTGGACGAAGTTATACACTCGGCTTGACGTTGGGGGAATCTATATTAAAGAGAAATTGTCAGCCTCTCAGTTTTATGATATGGTAGATCTAGATAAACAAACGCACCCAGGTAACTAATAGTGCAAGAAGGAACAGCATTGCAAATTTGGAATATGTCCAGGTAATGCTATTTGCTTCGAAACTTGCCCTGCGATCCTTAACAGCTGCTTTCGATGCACTCTGAGAGTGCCCTGATGGTAGAATGCTGGATGACATGGCAGTTCTACTGTCGGTATGGACAGGGTCAGATGGGCATTCGGGCGTAGGGTTTGAAGTCATCTCTAGTTCCAGGTCGCAATGAGGGCCGGAACTGCTTGTGCCTTTTACTAGAGCGGGATGAGCTTCGTTCGCGATCTCGACGTCCGTCGCCCTCGGGACGTCAATTTGGTTCTGGTCCATAGAAGACGATACCAAGCTATCTTTAGCAAGGCTCCTCAGCCGTCGTCGGCTCTTGAGGATTTTTCCGCCAGCAAAGATATATATTGCCGCAGAGAGTACGATCAGGGCCCACGCAGGAGCGAATACGACGGCTATACGAAGGAATTCCCATTCAATGCGAACCCAGCACCACTGCTAGATATTAAAGTAAGTAAGGAAAGCAATCAAGCAAGCCGGCCATTAGGAAGGCTCACAATCGCTGAGCCATAAATCTTTCCCCTGGCCTTGGTTTCAATGAATAAGTACACGAAGGAGGGGATGAAGGGGAGTCCATAGCACGCAATACAATATTTCCACTCGAGCTTTCTCAGCTGAGAAATATTGTATTGGCGAAACAGGGCCAGGTAGACATTGCAGGCCATGCAAAAGGCCCAAAGCGCATCTGCTAGTATGAACCTGATCCTTTTTAGTAGGAACGCAAACATGAGAGAGATATCACCACGAGAAGCACGAACCACTGCATGAAAAACCCCTGAAACTGGCAAAGTGGGCCATCTACGCCATGCGAGATCCCAGATGTTGATATCACAGTTGCCACACTTGCGAAACAATTCCCCCACGAGGCATAAAATATGAGTCGGTTAATTGGTGTATGGAAGTGGCGACTACAGAGGAAGGTGGTGATGACAAACGATGAGCTTAGCAAGGAGATAATTGAGCAGGCTCGCTCAGTATATACAATCGCACGAAGTTGCCTGCCGCTCAGCGACATCTATGAGGCTGGCTTTCATCTCTGATTCTCTAGTTTGTTAAACACAGAACAAAGTAGTCCTTCAGGATTAATTCTCGAAGATGCAATACGTCATTAGACAGCTCGGGCGGCCGCCACATGAGTCGTGTTCACGTGCCGTCATATTCAGTGAGTAGAGGCTTTGTAAAGCAGCAACCGCGTCCTGCTAAATTCAACAGCTCCAACTCTGGGAATTAGCTTTATTATATAATACATATATACTATCTATATGTGTAAATATTGAATATAAATTGTGTTGATATATAATGATGTAATCTACAGGCTATCGAAGTGCTCGATTGCCTTTTTGGTGTGTCGTAGTCCAGTAGTACAAGTGATATAGTACGTATCGCTCTTGCATCCAGTCTCCATCAATCAAAGCAGGCAACTTGGCCGAGCGGTTAAGGCGCTAGTTTCAGGTCATGAGGCGACTTACTAGTTCGAAAGAGCGAGAGTTCGAATCTCTCAGTTGTCATATTGTTTTTGTTTTTGTTTTTACTCATACCTTTCGCTTATATAATTAGAGTTAATGTAACACACGTTAAACCGGAGTAATGGGTTCGATTTGTTGCTTTTTTGTTTTCGAAGTGTTTTTACTTACTTATTATTATAAGCGAGGTACGTAAACTATGCGAATGTGAGCTTAAAGTCACTAAAAACATACCTTCTCTATCATCTCTTCCTTCCCTCTCTTTTGTTACTCATGAAGCCTCTGTGATCATGTCCGTGATCATGTCTGTTTTGTCTATCAAAGAACTGATTACCCTCTTTTGAACTGTTGATGCCTTCGATGAGCGCTGGTTACAGTCACACTATCAGGAGTCACTCTGTCGTCAGCAAAGTCACTCTGGTCGGAGCTCACTCTATCAGCAGTCACTCCGGTTGGAGCCTTCACGGAATGGTACCAGCTTTGGCTCTCGTCGGAGACTTCATCCAAGGGTGGCAGTAAACCGGGTCACCATACCAGGAGGAGCACCTCATCGACCATTCACCGACGAGTATCGATCGACACAGCCACACCGTTTCTCCCTGTCCCAAGGTCCTCAGCAAGCGGCCCAAGTCGGCTGTATCGGACACAGCTGCCCTCCCAATCATGGCAAGCAGCAGTCGAAGTGAAACCGTCAAAATCCCCCATCAATCCGCCACACATTAGCGTCGAGTCTACTGGACAGTGGCTCCGTCTTGGCAACTACCGTTATGCATCACCAGCAGAGGTTGCCCTCCTGAACAATCAAAACTACCTGCTACACATGATGCAGAACATCCTTCGTTCACAGGAGGCACTAGTCGTCATGTTCCATAAGTAAGTCACTCTTGTAGCACCTACAACTCTAGGCTAATATGAACCAGGCACTTCTCCCGTCACCCAACTAGCTCCCGCACCAAGACACACGCCAAGGCACGCGCCAAGAAGGGGAAGGGGAAGGGGAAGGGGAAACAACCGCAGAAGTCACACCATGAGATTATACCGGACTCTAACGACGAAGAGAGCTCATATTCCAGTCACGGTTCAGACAGTAACAGCCACCCAGACAACGATGTAGGCCTTAGCCAGGACGAGACTTGGGCGGAGACCCTAGTGGACACCGAAGAACCAGATCAACAGGATCGGCACATCGAGCGGGTCCAGCCGCTGCCAAGAACACTGATAGCAGCCTGGGTCCATTTAAACTCGCCACTGAAAGCACCGCCGCGATGGATAGCATCAAGCTCTATTATGATGAGCACTTATATAGTGCGTTCACTACATACGCGGCTGCTAGCAAGTGTCATTTATATACTTCAACCTGTGAAGGCTCCGCCCGGGTGGCTACTGCATTTAAGCAAGCATACCTTGCAACAACAGAGGTGTCTACTAGTGTCCCTGCTAGTGCTAAATCAGAGCCTGGTTCTAATAATAATGCGGCAATTAATACAGTAGCGGATACTGCAGCGCAGTCTCTACAGAAGCTAGACAAGAAGGCGCTCGTCTCGCTCTTCCTCGAGTTTTGCTCCCGACGCAAAAGGAGTCTTGCTGCCATTCAACAAGGAGCGGCTCAGCCCGCAGGATATTCCCGACTAGCCGACAATACAACAGACAAGGAAAGGCCCTACAAGAGGGCTCGCCCAGTTACCCCAAGCTTCTAGGGAGCGTGAGGATTACTTGTCATATTCCCCGCCGGCCGAAGCCTCCACGCCGAATCGTTTGCCGCCAAACTCTGCATGCCCGAAGCCTTGATGTTGATGTCTATGGCAGGGATCGGGGAGGGAATAGCAGCGAGAATCCCAGCAGGAACCATCACTGTGAGAATCACTACGGCAGGATCATGGCGGGACTCAGCTTACATACTCTAGCTCGGCACGTTTGCTGCTTGATATTATTATAGCCTGGCTTTATATGTACTCGCATAGGCTCTAATGCCACTTGCCTTAGTTGTCGCAGAGAAGTTATTTCCGGTTATAAACTACATTTACGCTATCTGTACCTTACACTTTGCAGTTTCTATCATAGGCTCTATATGCGCTGTATTTTGAAGAGAGTAAAGTAAGTACTCTATAATAATAATATTTTTTTTAAACCCTCTCATTATACACATTTGTACAATCTGTCTGTGAACTCACTGGTTAACTACTATTTGTACTATTTGTACTTGCGGGGTTTTGTACAAGAGATACCCACTGTTGTTATCCTGTTGGGATAGTCCCGCTAAAGTTGTTGTTACGCGCTCAAAAGTCAGCGAAGAATTCACCTGCTCTCTTACTCCCAACTTGCGTCTTTCGTATAACGCCACCCTTACATATATGCTCCTGTTATCTCATCCCTCATGTTAAGCTCGACAGATAGGGATTACTGAAGCCTCCAGCAATACGCGTCCTTAGTCGTTACAATGGCCCTCACGCTCCCGCGTCGTCGAACTTTGTTCGAGGATATCAACAAGATATCTGTCACAGCCAACGATGCGTACATCCTAGAATTAATGACAGAGCTTAACGAGCTCAACGAGGAGGCGACAGGCTTCAGATGGGCAGCAGCATCGACGCAGATTGACCAAGACCGCGTTCTAGTCAATTCTGAGGCATTCTTATTATATGTCGGTCATCTGAAGCAGGGTCAATCTGAGGGTGAGAAGTCGGACATCACGTTCCCAGCAGACTTTAAACTGCTCTTCCTTCGAATCAGACTGTATGCCTATTGCCCTCCCTTCCATGTTTTCCATATTCTATAAGCTAACTATAACATAGTTTTGTTCTCTACGCTACACCGAGAATGCCAGGCCGTGCCCGGGGAACGCCATGCACATACCAGTCTCTGACCAAGATACGATCCGGTCTCAGTTTTCATGCCAATCGTTCTTACAGACTCCGAAGCATGGACGCCCCACGAGCTGCAGTACTGTATAGCACGATTACAGAGGTCTTACGATTTGCTGTTACCAAGTACAGCATCCCACTGTATGGAAACCCCAATACGACGCACGTCGGTCTCTCAGAGATCGCTCAGCTAATAGACCTTGACATGGCGCAGACGCGCTGCTTTGCGGTTGCAGAGCAGCACCATCTCTCATGGTGCATTGGGCGGACATGCGCCGTACGCCCTGGGTCGTTAGGATATAACCCGAAGGATAAGCGCAGGGTCCCCCAGGGGCAATTCTTGACTTGGCGTGACGTTGAGATTTTCCGGGGGACGGAGGCAGGTCATTTTACCGCCGACATCAAGTTTATAGTCGTCAAGACCAACCACCAGGATGCGGAAGCGGCAAGCAAAGCCTCCAAACCCTCAAGGTCTATTAGGTGCCGTGTGATGTCACCGAACTTGATCGACAACTTGGTCTTCTCAGTACCCCACAGGATTCTCATCATCGCATTAAGGAGAAAGGCGATCGCTGGGATAGACACTCTTGATGAGCTTCTTAATGGGGAGGCTTTAAACATACAGGTATGGTATTACTCCTTGTATTATATTATGATACTAAACAGACCTAGTGGAAGGTGGAAGCCTTCGTTCCTTGATCAGCCTATTTTGCTCGGAAGCACACCTCGAGGTCTAGAAGTCTCTGATAAGCCAGCTAGCTCTGCATCCCTCACTGAATACCTCCGAGAACGTGGCAAGCAGATGGGGTATGCTAGAACTATCACGTTTTATTCTATTCGGCGGCGCATAGCAACGGATCTCACAGAGCAAGTTGGCCCAGACCATGCTCGTCGGATCATGGGGCATAGCGCCGGATCAAAAACATTAGAACATTACTACCTCGACGATGCCACCATCACTGACTTGTACGCAATGGCGCTCGGGGAATCCGTCAATAGACAAGCGATGAAGGAAACTAGGCTGCTCCATGACCTATCGACTACGGCTCTTGGTGCCGAAGAAGTTCGCAGTATTTACGGTACTATTCTAAATGAGGCCGTCGCAGCCTTCATCGAGCAGGATCCTAACGCCCCAGAGACCGGGTCACCTCGTGAGTGGCGCAACTACCGCCGACGAGTATCACAGGTAGTTCTTACGTCACTATTGAGAGTGAGATCGGAGAAGCTACACGAGACTATCACTCGAGAGGAGGCTACCGCGCGAGTTCAGCGCAATGCTAGCAATAGCCTGATGCGAGCCATCCTCCAGACATGCGCTGCCATGCCCACTCAAGATCCCTTGGATGAAGAGCCTCCAGCTATGCTTGCAGATGGAGGCTTTGAGAGCCACTATGTCGAAAGCCCACCCGAGCCTGACATTGACCTCTCGCCGTCCTCTAATGTTATCATGCGGTTTACAGACGAGACTAGCAAACCATTAGATCATATGGAGGTTCCCGATGCATCGGTCCCTTATTTTACGTGTGTGCGACTTATGATGGAGCTGTTGTTAATATTCTCGAATTCTACGCCACATGTGCAGGCAGGGGGGAGATTGCCACTAAGCACTTTACCGCTCTCGATTACAGCCAGACCACGCCATAACAACCAGCTTGTATGTAACGAGTGCCATGAGGATGAGGAGGTTGACGCGGAGCATCGACACCGTGTCTGGAAGTGCAATGCCCACCTTCAACGCCACCTTAACTCCGACTTCCACTCCTTGCGCAATAAGTTCTTACGGAGGCTCGAGGCAAGCCACAGTCCCTCGTCCCCTTGGAAATGCCCAATCTGCACCCAACTCCAGCATCCACGCGCTGTGGAGTATCCGTCCTCGGCTAAGGTGTTGAGGCATGTGGAACAATCAGGCCAAATGGTTCACTTATGGGGCAAGGAGCACGAGAAGCTCAAGACGGAGGCCGGCTATTCCTCGACCTGGAGACACAATACGAATGGAGGCGTGAAGGCTTCAGTCAGGTATGAGCGGAAGAAACGCGCTGGAGGCTTTGCTGAGCGGATGGCAGTGCTTGAGTCGTATGGGATACTGTACAGTGAGGACGCCGAACTGGCTGTGTCTCAACCAACGCCTTACGAGCATGTCCTCTCTGGCGGCCCCGCCCAGCTCATTGATTCCATGGAAGTTGAGGGTGTTACGCCTATCTTCGAGGTCCCAATGAACATTGACATGGATACGGCAGACGACTTCCTGAAAGGGTGCCTCCGCGACGACCCATCGCCGCCGAATCTCCCCAGCTCCCTCTTGCAGGCGATGGGTCTTGAGCCTGTTTGAGAATACCGCCTGCAACTCTTAGAGTTTCCTTTGCTTTTGCTAAAAACTCATACTCTAAGACATAGTTGAAGATGAAGGCTATAGATAGATAATCAAAATGCACGTATCCGGCATTCCCTCGTGTTCGTTAGTACCTTTAATAAACTGCAATTATCCCTTTGTCCCTTTTGTATTTGCCTTTGACTACGCTTAGTAGGGTTTATTCTCAGCAGATAATATCACAAGGCTATCTTTAAGCCTTTCCTCTGAGGAATAAACAGTTGGTTTCTCGCTACCTCTATTTCGCCCCTATCTCAACACACCTACTCTTACTTTCCTTCGACAAGTATCGATTTCAAATTCACATCTTGATCAACCTTGACGTGCCAGGCTACAACCTCACTGCGAGGGACTTCACCAGATCCAGACTGGCAAGTATACACCTACAGATCTATTAAAATACATTATAATAATAATATAAACAGTGTGGTAACTAATATCTCAACACTTCGAACCACTGCACAACGCCCACGTCAGCGAACTCGCCGTCAGTGAAGCCTCCAGATCGAAGCCTTCAGATCGCAATGGTCGGCTTCCCTCGTTGGCCAACACCACAAGCCAGCGGCTCTGGTGGTGCCAGCAGCTCGAGCAATGCATCTAATACTGGCAATGGTGATATGCTTCCGCCGCCAAAGCCAGTTATGAAGGCCTCCCCCAAATCGACAACCACGAGCCATCCTCAGTCGGCGACACAGACTAGCAATGGTGCCAGTATCGAAACATCCCAGCTGACGACAGAGACATCTCAATCAAGAGCACCGGCCTCCCAACCAAAGTCGGTAGAGCCTTCATCTACAGATGGGCTTCCTTTGCCAACGCCTAAGCGCAGGAAGTTGAACGCGGCTTTACAGACCACAGAACCGCCTGTGAAGCTTGGCTTAAATGGGGCTGTACCTTGAAACACATTTGGTTCACTTGCTCGGATGGCAGACGCTTTTGGTCTAAAGAGTGTCGACCAGTTCACAGCCTGGATTGAGAGTAAAGCATTCACCCAGTTCTTCTCCATGCTGAAAGAAAACGCTACATTATACGATACACCTTCTACAACAACTAGAAGCGGGAAAGGAAAAACGACCCGCCAAGGCCCAACTCTACAGGCTGTCATGCAAGTTATCGCTGATGGAGAAGAGTATGGCGTGCAGAAATTCTCGTCACGAGATCCAGATGTCGACGAATTCACTGATATTAATTGGTATGGGTTGTGTCTGTACCAGATGGCAGTCTATAACATGAAGAAACGCCAAGGGATTTTCTTCGGGGTCAAGCTTACTGTTGAGGAAGCCTACATTCGATTGTGGCATGCTATGTTACGCGCTACTCACGGTTCTGCTCCAAGTCGCCAACAGCAGCGTAGTGTAGAGCTCCAGGCAAAAACCACGGCTAGTGATGAAGAGCTCCCGGCGAAAACCACGGCCAGCGCGACAACCCCAGCAGCTAAGAATACTGATGCAGTGCCCAAGGCGACCGTTACACCGGCTGACGATACTGTATATGACGAATTCGCCGAAATGAAGACGACAATGGACCCAAAGGATCCCTTCAACTTGGAAACTCGATATGGCTAATATATGACCATATATACAGCGTTAAAGGGGTTCGAGGATCCAGTACGCATCCAGACTTTGTATGTGCGACAAAAGCCCGCCCATGGGGAAGATGTGGACCTGGAGGCTTTGGATGAAGAGTCCATATCCTGGTATAACTCCCTCGAGAAGGGTTCGAAAGAACAACGTTTCGATTATCATAAGGCTACTGAAGCTCAAACATCTGGAGTTGATCGCATGGAGAAGCTCCTCGACAATAAAAACTACCAGCGATTTGATTACGGTGGAGACTGTGCTTCGCTCGGGGGCTTAGACCCGTTACATCCAAGACTCGAAAACATGATCCCGACCATGTCACTGAAATCATGGCAGGTTGTGGGGGTGAAAGCCCTCTTGGATTTCTCAAGTGATAAGACGATTTTAGGATGCATATTGGCAGATAACACTGGTCTCGGAAAGACGATCCAATGCTTGGGGTATATTGCTAAGGTAAGCCTCTAAAAACAGAGCTTATCAGTGCGCAGTACACTGACAGTTTCGTATTATAGAAATTGGAAACCCGAGCCATGCAGCTTGAGGCACACCGAGAATGGATGACCGGAAACCGTAGCGCCCCAGAGCCTATGAAGCCTAGGCCTCCAAAGCCTACACTCCTTGTGGTGCCAGGTGAAATAATCCAGCAATGGGCTGGTGACATTAAGAACTTTGATCCGAAGATGATCACGTTGGTGTACTATGGAACAAAAGCTCTATCTATGTCAACTGTTGGCAGGAAGGTTGATGGACCACTTCTTCGGGACTCACCCTACTTTGACGGGTCAGAAAGGAATGCTCGTACTATCATCCTGACTTCCCCTGAGACCCTGAGGGCTAGGCATGGACCAAGTAAGCTCCTAGACCATCGAGTAAGCAGTCTTGGATGGACGAAGGCTCAGGCAGAGGCCGCCTGGCGACAAGCAGACCGACAATGGGAACGTGATCTAGGAGACCTATTCGAGCTCTTAATTATCGACGAGGCGCACTGCGTTAAGAATACCAATACCGCCATAAGCATAACTATCAAGTGGATGCAGCCGGAGTTCACTATTCTAGCCACAGCAACTGTTCTTCCGAATGGAATCAATGACTTTGAAGGCTTCGTCAACATTATCCAGCCGAAATCCGAGATCTGGACTGCGGAAAATCTTGAGAAGTTTGGGGTTAATTGGGATGTAAATCCCTACGAACTCTCAGACGACCATCCAGCAGCGTCATTAAGACTAACCCTCCACGCCATCCAGACTTTCATAACGGGCCCTGACGCCTCGTTGGAAAAAAGGGGGTTCTATCTGCAGAAGGCGTGGAAAAGGTGTTTACTTCGAAGAACCTATGCTTCGCAAGACCCTAGTGACCCTAATAAGATTATTGGGGAATCACTCCCAAAGCTATACAGTCGGAGAATCGTCTGCAGATTCTCGCCCGATGTGCAGAAAACATACAACGAATTGTCTGCAGCACCATTGAGGAAGCTAGCCCACTTTCTACCCGACGGCCGCGTTTGCTGGAACCGTCGAAATTCTCGTAACCTCACACTCTTATCGACTGCACTATCCTATCAGTGGGCTGGGGACTACGTGACAGCTGATCAAGTCAAGGGATGGAAGGCCAAGAAAGACTGCCTGTGGCTATGGCCTGAGCTGATCCAAGACAAGCAGCTGGAGGCTACAGGGAAGTCCGACTTCATCCTCCCAGAAAAGCACGAGATTTCAAAACAGCTAGCGTTGATTTGCCGTGGGTCTCCAAAATTGAGGCAGCTCCTCCAGATCATTGCCTCTCTGGTCCTCCTTGCAAATCGCAGGATTGGCATATGGTGTTCGTTGCCTGGCAACCAAATTCTCCTCCATGCATGTTTCCAGGCCCTTCGCATTGATCCAACTATTTATACAGCGGAGCTTTCAAGTTAGGAGAGACATTCTCTCGTGAAGCGATTTACGACGGACCCTGATGCCTGCAGTATATTTGTAGGAAGCTATGCTGTTGGGTCTGTAGGCCTTAATTTGCAAGACCTTTGCAACCATACGGTTGATTTTGATTCTCCCATGAACGAGGGGGAAAAAACCCAGGCTACAGGCCGCTTTAGGCGTCTCACACAGAAATACACTGTAGAGCGCTTTGAATTATCTGTGGAGGATTCCTTTCAGTCACGGATTATATCAAACGCTATGATGAAGGCTTTGCCCGGGGCTACTGCGGAGCTTAGTGTTACAGTGAATGAGCATAACACTAGAGACGCCACTGACAATCTAACGACGGGTTTCTCAATCGGCAAGTGGTTTCGCATTGATGACGAGTTAATCCTGACGAGCAGAAGCTTAGCCCAGAAGGGCTTGTGGCCGCGATTCTTGATATCGCGCGGTGGAGAAGGGAGGAATCAATCCTCAACCAGCGCTGGGTCGAAAAAAGTGTGCAGGATGATGCCGACA
The DNA here is from genome assembly GCA_001662645.1 of Pseudogymnoascus sp. 03VT05. NCBI lineage: Eukaryota > Fungi > Ascomycota > Leotiomycetes > Thelebolales > Thelebolaceae > Pseudogymnoascus > Pseudogymnoascus sp. 03VT05. Next base: position 111,106 of record KV459416.1, read on the forward strand.
TGGGGAATAACTAGTCTTCCTACTTGACTCCTCCTTTCCGAAGCCTCCTTTCCGAAGCCTCCTTTCCGAAGCCACCATTTCCGAAGCCACCATTTCCAAAGCATCTGTCGTCCGCTACAGATAGTCTGCTTCCAAAGGCGTAGAGCCGCAAAGGACTTCGGTTCCTGCTATTTGTTAGGGAAGCTCAATGATGTTTAGAGCCTCCATTTCTTTGTGCATCCTTCTAAATGTTCTTTATGCGACATGGATGGCATCCTTTATAGGGTGAATGTTTCTGGTTTCTGCTTAGCACTTGGGATCACTTCCAGCGGCTCCGCCTCTGGCAAATGGGTATACTAGGGATGTTTTTACGGGTTATGCGCGTATCATATTCATTTGGGGAGACGACCACAACGAGGGTGAGAGGCATCATATAGACTATAACTAGATACTTCAATCGGCTCTCTCTCCCTCACGCCTTGACACTGGTCCATAATTATACGTGAAATTGGTCTTCCTTCCCTTTCGAACCAGTAGTTTTGATGAATCAGGTGAACCTGAAACTGGCGCCATAACCGCTCGGCCAAGTTGCCTTTTTTGATAAAGAATAGTATAGACGAGTTGGCTCGTCTGCGGCCCTCTAAATCCCAAAAACCAAAAAGGGGAGGAGGGATGTCCGATGCTGAACCGACTACACGACTCCATACTAAGCAATCCCATCCATCCCAACCAGTCTTAACACTTCCAATCCCTCCCTCTAAGGAAAATAAAATAATAAACCAGAGGCATTCTGCGAATGTGCACGCATTTGCAGAATGCTTTTGGCATTAATGGGTAGGGCCAATTCCTATTGTGCGCATGTTAGCAGATATTAGCAGTAGAAGTGCGCATATTCGCAGAACGCTTCAGGCATTAATTAACACGTAGATTATGCGCAGATTATGGGTAGTTAGCAGTAGAAGTGCGCACATTCGCAGAATGCTTTAGGAATAAACACGTAAATTATGCGCAGATTTTACAAAGTTAGTAGTGGAAGTGCGCACATCCAGCAGAATACATCACGAATCAACACCTCCACCCCATCCCAGCAATGCGCATTTTACTCCCATCTCTACTAGACCTGCGCACAATCACAGAACACCTCAGGAACCACCACTCAAGTCCATACTACTATCTATGAGTTAGTTGAACAGAACTCGGAATGGGCGCCGTAGCCGTTACCCTTCCTTGCTTTATTAGCACAGAAGCTTAATATAGCACACCTCCCCCCTTCTCCCTCTCCCCCCCCGCTTCCCCCTCTTCTGTCCCAGCCGCCCTTCCGTAGGAGTGTAACCCCCTTCATCACAAATCCCCGAAGACCACCCGGTCGGATGCATGCCACATCCGGTTCCGGGGATTTTAGTGCCCGACGTATCCGGAAATAGCAGAGAAATGCGTATACTGTCTCAATGTGAAACTGTGAAACTACTCACCAACAACGTTATGTGACGATGCTAGGGGGGAGGGGGCGGGGGAGTTGCGTATGGGGGCCACGCGGCGCGGGGATGTTCTAGACAACTGGCTACTACCCGTTTTGAAGCAAGGGAGGGGGGGAGGAGGGGGTTTAGCTCTTGATGAGTTAGTTAGTTAGTTCCTTACAGTTGCTTTTTGGGGATTTGTTTCAATGCCGGATCTGGTAGTCGCGGTCCGACTATGTCCCTGTGGGCAAGAAAGGAGGCGTGGAGCAAAATGCGTGGACCAAGATGCGTGGAATCAAAGGAGGTATTTGTGAACATTCTGATCATTTCTTTATTTCTTTCTCTCTCATCTCTCTCTTCTAAACCCCCCTCCCAAAACCATAGCAAAAGCCAACCCATAAACCAGTCTTCCCCATGCATGCATCCATCCATCATCAAAACCCACCCCCATCCATCCATCTATCCCACCTATAATACACCTCCCAACCCCAGCGCCAACAAATGCATAACCCCCCCCCCTTTTCCCCCCTCCCGCCACCAAATTTCAAATTCCAAACAAAAAAGTAAAAGTACACCCAGTAACCCCCCTCACAAGCGTCCACCTCTCCCAGGACTCCCTCCCTCAGTCCCTTACTCCCCACCGTAACTGGATCCATCGCTCTCATCCCTGGCGGCGTTGTTTGGTCCAGCGCCGGCGCCGTTGGTAGAGCCGTTTGTGCCGTTGGCGGTTGCGGCGGTCTCGGCGCGGGCGTTGCTTATCATGCTGGGTAGTTGGCGGCGGCGGGCGTTGATGAACCAGTTTGATATTTGGTCTAAAAAAGCGCACTCGTTAGCTTGGTGTCCAAATACCACCCCAAAAAAGCGGGTAGAAAATAACTCACTCATCTGCAACCCCGTCCGCACCATCAAATCCTGCTTCTCATCCTCCGTCGGATACGGATGATGCAAATGCCCCACAAACCAAGCCCTCAACTTATCCGTCGTCTCCTTCGGCAAATTCCCCCTCCTCTTCCTCCCTCCCCCCCCAGCACCCTTTCCATCCCCCCCCATTCCGTCCCCAACTCCATACCCCGTCTCCGCCACATACGCGTTCTGCTGGTGCGGATGAGGCGGCGGGTATCCGTTTCCATTAACACTAACCCCGAACTCCCGTCCACGCTTCCCCCCACCACCACCACCGCCGTCGTAAACCGCGTACTGCGACGGCGGAGGGTAGGGTTGCGCATCATACCTATCCCGACCATAAGCTTGCGGCGCGTAATCCGCGCGCGGATCAAACAGCCTCGGCGCAGCAGGCTCTGGGTATCCGCGTCCAGGATACGGCATCTGGTCCGCCGCTGACGCAAAAACCGTCATAGGCGGCACACCCCCCTGCCCGCCCGTCATCGTACTCCTAGGACTGGTCCGGTACGGCGTCTGCATGCCACTACTCCCTCCCCCACTGCTCCCCCCGCGTTCCGGCTCTGGAGTGAGGAGACGTCGTTTTTGGGCGTAAGGGCTTGAGGGGCGGACGTCGACGGGGGCGGAAATGGGGGCGGGTGCGAGGTCGATCTCGGGGACTGCTTGGCGGATGGGGGGGAGTTCGATGTTTTGCAGTTGGGAGCGCGGGCGGGTGGGGAGGGAGGAGAGAGCGGCGGCAAGGTGGGCGGGGGTTGGGGAGGGGGCGTGCATGGTTATTGTTGTGGCCATGGGGGTGGTTTGGGTTGTGTGCTGCGTGTTGGGGAAGGTTGGTGGGTTGGTGGCGAGGGCGGCGCGGGGAGGTGTCGTGGTGAGGGCGTGGGATGTGATTGCGGTGGAGGTGAGGTTGGAGAAGGTGAGGTCTGGGGAGAAGGTGTTAGTAGTTGTTGGTGTTGTGGTTGTGTTTAAGTTATTATGTTGGGTGAGGGAGGACGGCAGGGGAGGTTTCGTCCGAGGGCTGCCAAGGGAAATGTGACGAAGCAGTGAGGCTTGGCGGATGTGGTCTAGAATAGAGCACCGTAGAGGGGCGAGACTCGTGGACGGACATACCAACTATAAATATCTCCTAAACGTGGAAGGTCGGAGACGGCAGTTTGTTTCGTCGGTAGAAATGGCAGGGCAAGTATCGTCGATCGAAGGTATTTGGTTGATATGCTGTATTGCTAGATGCAGCGGAAAGGCCGGATATGAGGCAATAAGAAGGAAGGTGTATGAAGAGAAGGTAGACGATATATCGAGCAGGGCGTGCTTGCGTGCTTTCAGTAAAGAAGTGCAGGGCAGGAACAATGTAGGTATGTCGAATGGTAGAAGAGGAAGGAGTGAGTGGTCAAGAGAGAAACAACAAGATGCAAGCAAGAGCAGAAAGTCAAGATGTCAATCAGTCGGGTAGTAGATGTCAGAGAGAGAGAGAGAGAGAGAGAGAGAGAGGAGGAGAGGGAGGCGAGATGAGATAGAGAGCGAGAGAGAGGCAAAGTAGTAAGTCGAGTAGAGTAGAGTAGAGTGGAGTAGTGGAGTAGTACTCTAGTTTAAGGTCAAGTCAGTTTTAGTAGCAAAGGGAGGGTCAGAACAAGACAAGAAACTATGTACGAGGACGGGCATGGCACTTCATGCAACGCAACCCACATTGAGAAAGAAGGGCGGAAGGGCGACTAAGCCATTACTTCGTACATATACTATAGTACTCGTACCAAAGTACATGAATGACGCCTCGACGGGGCCTTCAACGGGGCCTTCAACGGGGCCTCGCGAGTCAATGACCCTTACTAAGGACAGAGAGGACTAGTAGGGTATGTAGGGTATATAGTAAGAGTAAGTAAGGTAAGTAGATTTAGTAGTAGATTACAGATTCGTGTAGTAGAGTATGTAGTAGAGTAAATCAGCAGGTGGTTTTAGTCTCCCTATTCCCCTGCCCTGCCCTGCCCTTCCCTTTTCGTTTAGAGTGGACTATACTATTCTTACAACGATATGCCTACTATATGCCTACGATATGCCTACGATATGCCTACGATATGCCTACGATATGCCTACTATATCCCTACGATATGCCTACTATATCCCTACTATATCCCTACTACCGTACATACAAAATTTGTAGTGGTGGGCGTGTGTGTGGGTGTCTATAGTGTGTGTGTACCCCAGGGTGTGTTCTAGCGGCGTGTCGAAAAAAAGAAGGTTCAGCTACGTACCCACGCACGCACGCCGCCCAGATGGCTTGACAGGAAGTTTTTCTCTCCGAGCCAGCGAACCCGGGTTCTTGGGGTGTAACGGTACATTGCATATTTAGGAAAAAGGGAAGAGCAGAGAAGTAAGACTAAGAGTAGAGTAGAGTAGAGTAGAGTAGAGTAGAGTAGAGTAGAGTAGAGTAGAGTAGAGTAGAGTAGAGTAGAGTAGAGTAGATAACAGTTGCAGACAGTTAAGAGTGGGTGAGTGGGTGGTGGTTGGTTGATGGGGTGGTTGGAGAGTGGACATTTGGGTGAGAAAGTGGGTGAGATGTGTGATGGATGATGGGTGGATTAGTAGTGGATGAGTAATGAAAGGTTGACAAGTGGGAGGTACCAGTACCAGCTGAGTACAGCAGGGTAACAAGCAGGGTAACAAGCAGGGTAACAGACAAGTGGATATACTGTATGTGGATAAGTGGCACAGTACCAGTCAGTCAGTCAGCGTCAGCAGAAGGGACACCGACGACAAGGAAAGGGCGCATCATCGATGGATCAAGGAGGAAGCCGAGGGCGGACATTTGTGGGTGCGTTGTTAGTATCTCGCAAGTACCCTGTGTATCACAGTACTCCCTTCCAAGACACGCGCTAATCGCCCTACTGTATCTCGGCCGGCGGAAAGCAGCCCAAGGGAGAAAAGGTACCGGTACGCTCAGTGCTAGTGGACCCTCGCGGTGATGGGCAAGTTGGAGAGAGAGAGGCAGATGAGCAGACAAGACATCCCTCCCCTCCGATTCCGGACAAACATCTCCATCATCAACGCCCATCAACGCCCATCAACGCCCATCAACGCCCATCAACGCCCATCAACGCCCATTAAACACCTCCATCCTCTCCTGTTCACCTTGCTCTATATCGAGTATTCTTAGCCCTCTCCGTCTTAACTCACCTCCCAAATCAACGGGCCGTAGCATCCCATCAACCCACACGCCCTAACCCCCATCCAGCCCGCCGCGCTGTCTCTGTCTCAGATACTCATCACTCCTCCCTCCTCTCCCGCCCCGTAAGTACACGAAAATACGGAGATGACATGAAATGCTCCACGACGATGACGAACGTCGATGGGCGCAGTGCGTTGCGCGGAGATGAACGATGGGGATGATGGCAGATGAAGATGGACGGGTTGGCATGCGCATCTCTCCCCTCCCTCTCTCCCCCCCTCGTATGTGGCCCGGGGGCGGGCTATTTTAACTTGACACGCTGACACCTCCCTGGTCGTCCATCACACATCAGCAAGCATCATCAGCGTGCAGCAGTGCAGCACGCACTGCACTATCGCATTCCCGCATCGGACTGTGCGCCACAATGGAGGGATGGGATGGCGTACGTACTACTGGCACTACTGGATTTGATTGACGCTACTACTGGACTTTGACTACTGGACTTTGACTACTGGACTTTGACTACTGGTCTTTTATTGAAGTCTGATGAGCTGCGTACTGCGTACTGCGAACTGCGTACTGCGCACTGTACTACTCTACTATCTACTCTCCTTCTCCTCCACTTGTGCGTACTGCAAAGTAAGCATAAGCAGACTAATCCCCCTATCCAGCACCACTCCGATGATTGACGTGTGTTAATGCAGATGCAGCAATAATGGGCATCTTCTGCATCTGCATTAACATACAACGCCAATCCAGTCTACGGCATCCATCCCCCATCACCTCCAACTGCCTGATTGTCCATCCCTCTTGGAACTTGGAAGGTACAGTGACAACCAGTACAACCAGTACATCAAGTACATGACTGGCAACCTCCGTCCCCTTGCACCCTTCCCTTCCCTTCCCACCCCACCCCACCCTCGCCGTCTCTCAACCCCCGTCGATCCCCGATCCGCCGCCTGTCAACATCGTGCAGCCCGTGCATCCGTGCACCACCATCCAAAACCATACGCGCGTCCCAGTCCCCAGCGCAGCGCACACATATTATTCCCGAACATTCCCCTTTGAGCCCGTCGCCCCTCTGCATCATCCACCACCTGTACCAACCGCCACTTAAACACCCCTATTCATTCCCATCAATCGTCCTTGGCTCTCTCTCCCTCCCTACCTCCTACCAAGACACAGTTTATACAGTTTATACAGTTTATACAGTTTATACAGTTTATACAGTTTTTTTTTTTGTACAGTTGCACAAATTACGAGGGAGGAACAAACCTCGTACAGAGTACGTACCTCAATCTGAAAGGCCCCACCATCTCATCTCCACAACTTCGCGCGGAACATTCCTTACGACTCCCCTCCCCACCTACCACCCCATCCACCTTCATACCACCCAAGACCATCACCACCCACCCATACCCATCCCCCCCCCGCCCAGCCCAGCCAAGCTTCACGTCAGCACCAGGTCTAGCCTCACCTCGCACGACTCAGCAGGGCCCTAGCAAGCCTAGCCCTGACTGACGGACGCCACCGACCGGCATAAAAAACCGTTAATGCATGCACTGCATCCCCGTCGTGTGATTTGTGCACTGTATCCGCACAGATTCCATCCGCTGAGAAACTTCTCGGCTTCTTCGGCCAATTCATACATGATGTGAGTTGGGCGGGGCGGGAGATGGAGATGGAGATGGGGATGGGGGGGGGATGGGATGGATGAACGCCAGTCAGCTAGCAAGCAGAACTGATGTGTGGTGCCTACCTGACTGGTGTTGGTGAGCTGTTAAGTTTGTATGTATGTACGTATTCGATCTCCTCCCCTCCACTTGTCCTCGACCTACTGCGAGATGGTGGAAAGAAGTGGGAAGAAGGTGAGCAAGTTTCTTTTCCTCCCAAAAGGAACGAATGCGACTCGTCGAGCCAGGAAAGAAACGCAAACTAACACCAACCCGCTCGCTGCGGATGTGCGGTGGGCGACAGATGGATAGGCAAGCAGCCATCCAGCCAACACAAAACGAAACGAACGGAGAAGGGCCGCGAGCAATGCCAGGGCATGGCATGGCATGCCATGGCACACGACGCACGTCGCCGTGATGGGGTATATGCTCCGCGCTCACGCCCATTTTGTAGCCAGCCCATCCAGCCCATCCAGCCCAGCCAGCCCAGCCAGGCGGAGCTGTCAGTCGCTGTCAGATCATGCAGTCGAGGAGCAGGCTGGCTGACACAGGCGGATGGATTGGATGGGCCTAAATATATCCCATCTCCTCCCCCCTCTTCTCGGACAGCTTCCGTGCCAGGCTCCCTCGCGACCGACCGTGCTCGCCTCACTCGAACAGGAACTCGAATACGAAACAGCATCTCGAACTGGATCGTCGGCGAACACACACACTCTGTCCTCTTCACACCTCGTTCATCCCTGCTGGCACGCACCTCACTCACTTTTGCAAGTACAAGTACGTACGTACCCTCCCACCCGTCCCCACCCGTCCCCACCACATGCACACCAGATCCATCATCCCTCCAGCACAGCCGCACGCCAGATCGCCGTCCCACCCGCCGCCAGAAGCTTGCGTAACACGCGCTATCCCCCTCTTGCGTCCGCGAGCCGTTGCCTGTCACTCGTCTGCACACACACAGTACACACACTGTACACAGCTGCACGGTACCGGCACTCGGCACCGCCAAGATTTCTGGCACCAGTCCGGTTTTTTTCGCGTCCGCCCCTCCCTCACATTATTGAAATGTATTAGATTAGTTTTCTTTGGCGCCCTCCCTGTGCCGCGAATCTAGAGCTTGTGTGGTCGGTTCCGGAAGTCAGGTAGAGCCCCATCCCATCCGTCCATACCATATCCACATGAAAAAACGTGTTCACCCTCGCCCGCCCCCAGCTAGCCCAAAAAGTCTACTTTGTGAATACTACACCCGTACTCACGAACCAGGAACCACCGAACCAGGAACCACCGAACCAGGAACCACCGACCCAACGCACCACCGCCAAGTCCTGCCACGGATATTAGCTTAACGCCGCCACCCCCCCTCCGATCGGGCAGTGCAGCCGATCCCTTTCTGTTCCTGTCGCTCCTCTTCCCCTTTTGGCACTCGGCGCGGTTGGAGGGCAGCTGTGAAGGAGAGGGAGGAGGCAGGAGCGTACTGTACTGTACCGCGGTGGAGTAGGGTAGGGTACATCAGATCACAGATCACAACTCCCCAACTACTCCGCCACCCCATCCAACGTCACCATCCCCGCCGCCGCCTTGCCGATCCCCGTGTCGTTTCACCTGCACCCTTGTCAGCACGCACCCTTGTTCGTTTCGAAACGGCTGTGGGAAGAAGAGAAAAGTTAGTTTTTGTGCTGTACGTACATAACTTGCTCACACACACACGCACAGTATCTTGCTGCATACGCACATCTGTGTATGTGGTTGCCGAACAGAACAGAGGGCTTCGTTTCACCGCTCTCGAAACAGGGCGAGGGGCACGGGGGGAGGTTACGATGCAACGCGCTGATCCCCTCATCCACGTCTTGAGACAACCTCGGCTTAGAGGCCGATCGACGGCAATATGGGACTCGTCCTGTGCAGTGCAGACGGAACTGCAGGCGTGCAGGCGGGCGGTAAGTTACAGGATAAGACCAGGACGGGACAGGGCAACCAGCAACGGCAGCGGATAGGCTGCGGGGAGGGGAGGGCAAACAGGGCGGAGAGATAAGTAGCTCAGATCTGTCGTTCGTGTCATGTCAGGTGTAGGTATGTGGATTTTCTGTGGCGTGGGTTGGGAAGACTTGGCTTCCATGCATGTACGGATAGATGCGTGCCACAGAACTCATCAAAATACGAAATTCGGAAAGGTGTGAGAAAGAGAGAGAGAGAGGGGGGGGGGCCCCCTGACTTCCCCGAGTCTGCTCCCATCCTCTCCGCACGCAAGTTTATCTGCACTCTTAACTCTACGTACGATACTCCATTCCCCCCCATCCCACATCCCACCGCTCCTCCACCGCCTTCTCCTTCCTCACCCCAAGATCCGCGCTCGCGTACACTCTGTAACGCGCATGCAACACCGCTCGTTCGCTCGCCTACAGAGCTGCCAGATGAGAAGAGCACACGTAGCATCGCATAACATGGGGTGCATAAAGTCTCGTCTCGTCTCGTTCCCCCGACACCGCGGACGCCGCGGCGCCGTGAATGGAGCAGAGAGAGAGAGAGAGAGAGAGGGACGCACAGCATCGGTGCCACCATCCCAACCATCTATCAACGCGTCTTCTCCCGTTGGGGGGTGCATCATCTACCAGTTCCTGTGTTACCTGCCTACTTCCCTACTTACCTCCCCTACCTGCCATATACCGCACCTTTCCTCTCTTCCCGTTTAAGAGAGAAACTATGACGTAAATCACGTGTCCACCCCAACCCGCAACAAAAGCACAAAAAGGAAGTCTCGGAAAGGGTGTGTGTTTGTTCTACAAGTGGATCAACACCCCCCCTTCCACCCACCGGACTGCTGTATATCCATCTGCCTGTCTGATCTGTCTTGTCTCGGCAGCGCAGACATCCACCCCGCCGGCGGAGATTTGGGTCTTGGTCTTGGTTCTGGGAATTATTAGTTTCTCTGCTCTCTGCTCGGCGCTCGGCGGTAGCGCCCCCACTCCCAACACCGAGCAAAGAGATGGAAAGACAGGAAAGGGGAGTGGGGGCGCAGAAAACGAGAAAGAAAGAGAGGAAAATCTCTGTGACGTCCCCAGTGGGGCGTGCCTCGTTGACACGGTGGGGTCTTGGGCATGGATGGGGTGGTTTGTCGGGTCTGTCAGTTTGTGTTCGTACTTGCCGTGCGTTTTTGCCACCCTCCCACCCCTCCCACCCATCCGCTAGGCCCGCGATTATTGCCGTTTCCATTTGCCAAAGGAGAGCTCTGTTGGTTGAGGATCCGCACCAAAGCAGACCACCGAGAACGGCTGGAGGTAGGTGGGTGAGTGATGGGGATCTACGGATCTACGGGAGGGATGGCCAGTGTGTACACCAAGGCCGGCCACTGGTACCGTCCAGCCATGCTATGATATGCCATGCCATGCCATGCCATGATATGATATGACATTACGAACTGTCACTAGAAATCAATATGCCGAGGAGCGGCAGTTGCAACAGCGTGGCGATAACCCCACTGCGCCGTGGTTGAGCACTTACCCCCCCCAACCCGTGGTCTGGTTGGCAGTTAGCAGTGTGGATGCGATGCCGCGATGCTGCTGTGTCAGGTTCGAGTGATTGATGTGACTGTGGATGGGCCGTGAAACCGGGAAGTGAGGTACGTTGGGATGGCAGATCCGAGGAGGCCGTCAGAAGAACGTGTTTGGGAAAAGTGGCGACGACGCGCAATGTTCGGTTGAGATGTGCTCCTCCCACCTTTCACGTCCTACACACTCGGCTCCCCAAGCGGAGAGCGACTGACTGACTGCCGCCCTTCACATGAAGGTTTATCGCTCGGGTCGGTTGCTGTTGCTGAAACGGTGGGCGAGGGAATTTTGGGAAAAAAGCTTGATTGTGGCGATCGCAAGTAACGGGTATCAAATCAGAGGGAATCAAAATCTTACTTGTCAGCCCCCGAAGGAGTAAAGTTCCAAGTTAAAAGTCCCTCAAGCTTAGTCGTAAAGTAGTTAGTTAGAAAAAAAGGGCGGTCCAGCGGCGGCAGGAGGTGATGGGACGGCATGCCGAAAGTTTTGTACTGGTACTTACGACGTCAATATTTTCCCCGCTATCCCGCACAGAAAGTTTCGAGAAAATAAAATCCCCCACGAAATAGTTTGGATTTGGCAACGATGGAGGGGGGATTGATTGGTGCGATGAGAAAGGGATTATAAATGCGCATCTAATCGCGATCTCCTTACAAAAACCGGCTGTGTTGCCAGAGCGCGTTTTTTCGCGCTCTGGCACGACAGCTCTTTCTCTCTTTTTCCCGCTATCGCGGGAAAAAGAGAGAAAGAGCTAGTCGGGCTAGCGCGAAAAAATATCTCCACTCTGGTTTCTCAAATAGGTGATTAGGGAAGTCACGACGGACGGGGAATGGGATTATAGATAATCCCGTGATTACTGTAGTCACCTTTATTTAGTACAATTAAAAGTTAATATTTATCTTACTGCTTAGATTTTAATTCACTTTATATGTATAGTCACGGGAATGGGAATCGGAGAACGGGCTATAGATATCCCGTGATTTCCGTAGTCACGGGGAACGGAGAACGGGATTATAGATAATCCGGTGATTACCATACTAAACTACGAAAAGAGTGTCACGGGTGGGAAGGGAAATGCGTTTGTGAGATAATACGGAAGTAATGTGCGTTTGTAACATTTTATATAGCATTACATATTAAACTATATATTCTATTAAATTATACAAATAATAATAAAACATTCAAGGTAGTTTATAGGTGTTTTTCATTAAAATAATTATACTTCCTTCAATTACTATAACGTATTTCACAGGCGAAGCGATCACACGGGCGAAGCGATTATTAACAACACCAAAACGCAACTATTACTACTACTACACTACCACCACCCTACATAATGACCCTATTCAATTGCAATTGATTCCTAGCGCCTCTCGCACGTACGAGCATTATGCCCTATATTACCACATGTGCTACATCGCCGCTGCTGGCCTGTAGAACCCACCTGCTAAGTAGTCTCACTTGCCACCTCCATACGGAGTTGAGCATTAACCTTAGCACTCTAAAGGATATCCTCTCCCTCTCATATAGAGAGACTACCCCCTTGCATTATACGCCTCTTACGCTTCCTTTCCCTCCTCTTTTTCTATTCATTTGTAGCTTATAGAGCCTTAACTTCTATCTTAAGTAGAATAGCAGAATGCATCATTATTTCTACCCCTTTAACAAGGCAGCTAACAGCATTATTAATTAAGGTAGGAGAGCTGTTCTAATGTTATATAATACAGTTCTTAATGTGCTCTGTTTAAAAGTTAAGCTCCCTTATAGTTTATAGAGTCTTTAAAGTCTAACTGTTACTCTTAACTATAGGAGGAGTTAGAGTCCTTAAGTGTAGATTTAAGTAAGAGAGGACATTCTATAGCTTATATAGAACTAGTCCTATAGCTTAGAATCTACTCTTAATGTTCTGCTCTATAAATGTAGCTTTAAATGCTTCTTTAAATGTAGAGAGGAACTTAAGCTTTATAATGTGGTTTAGCCTGTTCTATATAAAGGTTTTAATCTAACGTCTATATAAAAGCTTTAGTAGAGCAAAGTAGCTAACATTAAGTGGCTAAAGAATGTATAACAAGTATAGTAGCATATAGAGGGTAATTATCTTCTATTCTATATAGTAGTGTTGAAATTAAGTAGAGATGTAGCTCTTATGTCCATTAAGAATAAGAAGGTAATAGGTTCTAATAATACAAGTGCTTATATGTTAATTAAAGTGTTAAATCCACTTGTACCTACTTAAATTTAAAGTCCACCTATTCTTACTTAATGTAATTACCTAATCATCTAGTAATCCTAAGTTCTTATACTAAGTAGAGAGGTGATTCTATGCCTTAAAAATGATAAATAACAGGAGTGCCTATCTATATAAATTAACACCTTAGATAATTAACACCTACTCTCTATTCCCTAGCTATATAGTCTTTAGACAGCTCTTTGCTTCTAAACTAGTGACTACCTTTATAGTAGTAATAACTCCTATTATAAAACCTACTTTATTAAAGTTATAGATGTCCTGCTCTAAGATGCTGTATTTTGTAACTGTGTTTTATATAAGAGAGAACCACCCTTAAATTATCTTAGGATCTTTGCATTTTACTCATTTATAATTATACTTCTAGCTAAACTTTACTTTAATTTCTATATAACGCTTTATAAAGTTAGTAGTCTAATTCTTCCTAATAGGGCTCTCGCCTCGTTTAGAGAGTAGAAGGTCTGCTATTTCTTACACACCCTATAGCTAGGGCAGAAATCCACGCAAATCTAGGTTAAGGATATACTAAACGAGGGCTGACTCTCCATACAGAGTCAACTTTTGTAAGTTAGGGGTAGAGTCGCGTTAGGAAGTTATTCCATTCATTCTGTTACTTAGGGTCCTACGTAGCACGTCAAACGACAATGCAGCAGCTTGGACACTCTTAAATTAATGTTCATTTAGTGCCTAGATAGCTAGAAGTAGTCTACCCTCTTAATTAGAGGATTATGCTTGTGTTTGTTATGGCATTGTTAACTGTAGTCAAGTTGACGCGTTTTGGTGTTTTGGTGGGCAACTCGCTTGTGTGGGCAACTCGTATGTGAATTACGTTAATTCCGAGAGAAAAAGACAAAAAAACAACGCCGCATATTCTGCCAGCCAGCCAGCTTTCATATGTAACCATGTAACTCTCCCTCCACTGACGCCGACGCTTGATAAAAACTGTGCTGGTAATATTGCAATTCTGAAAGAGAAAAAAAAAAAAAACAGGCTCTATCCTGCTTACGAAATTGAGATTCAAGGGAAAACAGGCGCTGCCTATTTTGCCAGCTTTCGCCAGCGCGAAAAACCTTCCACTGGCGCCGACGATCCACCTACGGCCCGTTTCCCGCCCTCTCCCCACCACCGCCAAGGACACGACCGACTCCATATTTCGTCCATCCTCTCTTCTTTCCTGATCGCAGTTCGCCTTCTCCAAACGTCTCGTTGTTGTGGCGTCTTTTGGTGCATATCTGGCACTCACATGGCTTCTGGTTGCCTTGCTCATTCTTCATCTCGTCGTCTGTCATTTCCTTAAATTTTGTGCGCCCCTTACTGGAAACTTCGATGAAACGACCTGCTGTACACGGTATAAATCGCACAGTCTTTGGCGGGAATTTCTTTGTCGGCGCAGAGTCGGAGACGTCAATCTCCATCTGGTTCTTCAACTTGGCGTTGGCTTCCTTTATAAACAGTTAGACTTGAAATGGGCAGTGCCTATTCTTGTACATACCCCAGTGAGGATAATGACGCTTAATCGCAACTTCCTACGCTCATTGAGCATATTATAGATAGGATCAGATTGTATCCCCCTTTCGAATTCGTCTGCGGTGGTTTCCCCAGCGAGGCCGTCTGGCTTAGCAATCCTCTCGATGGTGCCATCCTGCATCTCAACCTCGATAAAGTCATCACCTTCCTCCTCAACGTCTGAATGCAACAGATCACCACTGCCGTATCCAGCGTCGTTCTCTTCTTCCTCGTCGTCATCCTTTGCCGGGGGAGCGTTGCTCTCGTCCTCCTCGTCTCCGCTATCATTCTCTTGTGGTCTATAATCATCTCCGCTGTCCTCTTGCAGCTCATCATTCTCGTCCTTGGAAGCAGCACGTCCCTATGTAATCGAGTCAATAATGGGCAGTGCCTATTTCAAAGGCGCTGAATTACCTCTGGTTCTTGGCCACCTGACTGCTCAGCTTGCTGATCAGCATCAGTCACGTCGCTGTCATCAGATTCTGCTTATAATTATTAGCTGTTGATAAAATCAAGGCAAGTTCATTCGAAACGTACCTTCCTGCGCCCTGGAGGCATCATCTTCCTCTAACCGCTGTACCAACGTGGCATTTCGCCCAGATACAGGAAGCTTCCGGTCCCGGAGGAGCGCTTTGAGCTGGGGAATGGTGTGGGTGTTGTACGAAGACATGTCTTCTGCGGCGTGTTGGGTATTGCAGAAAGTTGTTAATCCGCGGAAAGTTGTTTCGAAGTGAGGTTGGTTGGGGCAGGATGTAAAAGTCGGTAGCTAAGAGTGAGGTTGTTCGAAAGTGAGATTGTTGCAACTAAGCGGGAGGTAACTGGACAACTGCGCTTAACCCTCAACCTTCAACCTTCAACCTTAAACTTCTGGAAAGTCTGTTTACGCCCCAGAGAGACTTGATCTGCATATATCTAGAGTGATTTCATCACAAGGTAAGCTCTTTTACATCTTTATATATATGATTTTAATAACATTCCCAAGATTACCTCAATCACGACTATAGTACGACGGTTTGACATCACTTGTCAACATTGAAGTTTACAATTTGAAGTCTACACTCGACGACATCTATACACATTCAAACAGGCAAGGTCTATTTCCAGATTATCCTTTTTACACGTCTTGCTAACAGTGTTATTACAGCCATGGAACGCCGCCAGAAGCTTGTTGATGAGCTTACAAAGCTCACCTTCAAACGACTGTTCCTGCTGCGAAGGAAATCAGTGAATTCATAGACACATTCCTTGAAGGACCCAAGCCTGGCGCCGGACTTATTGGCCAACCTGATGAATACCTAAACGCAGATGGAACTGATCTTGGAGACGCCCCAGCCCAGGATGAAGGGGAGGGAGATGAAATGGGCGCTGCCTATTCGGGCCCTGCGCCGAATGATGCCACTTCAGCGGAAACTGGCAACGTTGACGACGACAATACAGCCGGAGACGCTGCTGATACAGCTGGAGGTGCTGCCGTTGACGATGATGGCGATATTGCTATGAAACCGGCGGACCCCGACTCTGAGAGCGTCGGCGGTGACGGAAATAATACCCACCTCAGTGGGGATTTCGTGAAACTTCCCTCTGGAGAGTATGTTGCTGTTTGGGAATATTTTGGCCTCAACTGGGCGGCCAAGATTGTAAGAATTCCCTATTTGTTTTACGTACTATACTAACGTGCTGTTAAAACAGGCGGATTTATACAACGTCGAGCCACTTGAATGCCCCGAAGACATGACAGTCGTGCCCCATGCGTATCAGCTCAAGGCGGCAGCTCAGGCAGACTTTTTATGCGATGGACCCTTTGGGGGGATTATGATTGGAGATGGGATGGGTCTCGGTAAGACCCTCATGGCAATTATTGCGATGTATCTACGACGCAATGAGCCCGGGATGTTGCTTGTGCTTTGTCCAGCAAGCCTCTGCACACAATGGGTGGAGACTATCCACAAGTCGTGGTCTTGAGGTAAGAATGGGCGCCCCCTATTCTGGCAGTTTACAATCTTACGCATCTATAATAGGGACACGGAATGAAAGCCTTTCACCTCCAAGACTCCTCAATGTCCGCCACACAGCTCCTTGCCGGGGGTTACGACGTTATTGTCGCTTCTTATGAATTCGCAGAGAGAGGGTTCAAAGACATCTCTGTATATTATAAACGTATGCAAGAACATCTCAACAAGCGCGAGTCTGGAAACACCTCAACCATACCAAAGCGACCGACAACAGCATCATTCTCCAACATTTGCAGAGAGCTCGAGCTTCCTTTTAAGAGGGTTGTGCTGGATGAGGTCCAGAAGGTCAATAAGCGCCATGGCAGACGTCATGTTGCTATCAAGAACCTTCATGCCAAGGGGTTTATTATGCTCTCCGGGACACTCCCCCATAACAAGTGGGACGACATGAGCGGATACGTGGATTTCCTGAAGGACCATCCCTTCACCACCCACGCCGAATTCATCCGCACATTTACCACCAGTGACTATACTGGATTTAATTCGAGCCCCGACGCCCCCAAGTTGCGCCTCCTCCAACGCTTCCTGCAAGCAGTACTGATCGCCAGACCAACAAGCATATTAAAGCTGGAAACATGCATCCAGAAAGCGGTCAGATACGATGCTGATGCTGACGAGATCAAAGAAGTACAAGAATACACAAGAAAGTATAAAGAGGTCTCAGCGATCAATGCAGCTGATGGCCAGCAAGCCCAAATGGGCAAAGCCGATTTTGCTGCTGGCGGTGCCCTTGGCATGGCCATCTACGCTCAGATGAGATCATTACATCCACTACTCATCTCAGAGAAGGACCAGGCGAGGCTCATGAAGGGGGTTAGCATGGATATGGATTATGAGGAAGGAAAATCAGACGACGAGTACAAGCCGGACATTCCCATCGAAGACGACACTGATGCTGCCTCCCGGGCGGATTGGCTGAAGGAGATTAAAGAAACCCCAGACCTCCTCATTGGCTCTTCCAGAACCCAATGCTTCCTCCGTCTATTCAAATGGTTGAGGCAGGAATACCCTAGCCGCAAGATAGTCATTTTCTCCAACTTCCTTAAGTACCTTGACATCATAGATGAGGTTTTACAGCAAGGGATGGCTATCACACCATTAAGATATGATGGGTCAGTCAGTGTTTCTCAGCGCCCAGATATCGAAGAGAGGTTCAAGACGTGTGCTCCCGAAATTCCTCTGTTGATTACAGGAGGCGCCGGTAATTCACCCTGCATCTGTATTATAGAAACGTGCATGCTAACATTTGTGTCAAAATAGGGGGCGTCGGTTTGATCTTAACTGCTGGATCAATCGTGGTGCAGCTGGAAACATGGTGGAATAGGTCTACGGAATTGCAAGCTGTTGGTCGGTGCCATCGACAATTGCAGACGGAGTCTGTCCTATACCTTAGGATTGAAGCCAAGGACGGGATGATCGACCAGGAAATTCAGAAAGTGCAGAAGAGGAAGACGGTATTCAACGAAGAGTTGATGAGGCCCCTCATCAGGTTGCACACAGCAGGTCCCGCGCACATCCCGCTTCTGTCTTTCCCTGGGCTTGCCCCATTAAGGTGGGAAGAGTTTCGGCCCTGCAACCCCGATACCTTCTTTCATTTCGGCGGCAACCAGATTCAGCCGAGCGAGTAATCAGAGTCCAGCAGGATTGTGGGAGCGGGTGGGATTCGGGAGGAGATGGGCTTCAGGTGTATGAATCGGAGGCTTTGGCAGAAGTGATTGAGGTTGATATTGCTCGGTATTTCGGGGATAGGGACGGAAACAGACAGCACGATATTTCGAATTGAGAATAGCAAATGCCACGTTGTTGAGGATGCATTTATTTGAAGTAACTGCATAACTATCCCGTAAAGCTGATCGCCCTATGCTTCATCCAGATCATAAAGTCTTCCCAGCCTGAATAGGCGGCGCCCATTTCCACGTATTGCCCAGCATGTACCTATCCGGGTTCTTTATCCTTCGAATCCTGCACCGTCAACCCTTCAACCTCATCCATCATCTCCTTCGCTGATTTGTCCCATGTGAGAAAGCCATGCACAGCGTAGTTGGATGGCTATTATTATGCCCGTTAGCTTTGAAAATGGAAGGCATTAATGTAGTCGTCACTTACTTATGAAGATATGGCTTGCCCGGCATGTGGCCAGGTAGGCTGTGCGCGTTCGAATCCACTCGCTCTGTCAAGGTCCTCGAGCTCCACTTCATCATCGTCGTCCTCATATTCCCAGTTAAGCTCCTCGAGCTCACCTTCATCTTCTTCGTCGTCATCTGTCGACTCTCCTCCATCCGCCATTTTCTCGGCCATTTCCTGTGCCGATTCGTCCCAATTGACAATGTCTTGCAGCGAGTGGCCAATGGGCTCTATTTGCGTTTATTAGATTTGTGAATAAAAGGTACCAGTGTAGTCATTAATTACCGTACGCTGTACTCCAGAAAGGGTCATACTCCTCATCTGTCACGGCGTCCTCGTCCATCTTATCCTGGTCCAAATGGGGGGGCTTTATTTTGACACCAACGGATTCCGCAATGTCCACGACCAAATCCAAGAGTTCGCTGCCGAAATCGTCTGATTCAAGTGTGGCGGGGTCTGTTTCGTCGAGTAACAGCATGCCCTCTCGGATGAAAAGGCGGGCAGTGTCGCTGAGATGAAGAGGACGGCTGGGGGTGCTAGGCTTTGGTCGTTTTGCCCATTTCTCAACGATCTTCAGGACGCTCAAGGCACCCCTCTCGACAGACTTCTCCTCTGGCTTCGTTGCTCGTCCCTTTGATTTTTTCTTCTCTATCTGGTGGATGGTCTGCAGCATTCCCTCTACAGCCTCTTCGATATCGTCCCTTTCAAACTCTTCCAATCCGTCGGTTGATGGAAATGTACTCGCAAATCTAGTCGCCATCTTTTCTGTGAATTCACTTTGATTGCAAAGTTGGTGTTGTTTAGGTTATGTGAGTTTGGGCTCTCGCTTGCTCTTTGCTCCCTCTGCGTACAGTTTTATCAGTTGCTCAACATAGACACACACCAAACAACAATTCACCTCTACAGCCTTCCAACAATCATCAACTATCACGGTAAGAACAATGTTGAGCAATCTATATTATTATATACTAATATCTATTCAAGATGTCTCGGCGAACGGCGAATACTGCTGGAGCTCAACCAATCCAAATCAAACACCTGGCGTTTAACACGCAAGGGCACGCAATCCCCGATCCCTGTGTCAACAGGAACGTCAATGAGACCATCTTGTGTTATTGGTCGAAATCGACCTCCGCCATTGATGGTGTTATTGCCAAGATGACAAAGGAGGGGAAAGTGGTTCACCGGACAAGCCTTGCATATACGGAAAGAGAACTGGAAGACATCGAACCAGGGCTGGGAAAGTTTCTCGTTGTTGGGTACGCATTGCAGGATCATCGTAAAGTTCATGAATCAGCTGCACCAGACCATCATAAGCAATCGGGAACAGGCTCCAAAATTCTAGACGAAGTCATTCCACTTGGGGGGGAGACCCCAATTCTCGTTGTCGCCGAGATCACCACAGAACAAGTGGATTCGATGCAGCTGTGGGCTCTTCTATGCCCTCGCAACGGCATTTGTACGCCGTACCAAGTTAGCCAGGCCAGGGTTTTCTATCGATACGAATTCAGAGATGCCACCACGGCGATAAAGGAACGTCCTACAAAATGGGGAAGGGCCATTTCAGCAATATCGGTGAGACCGGGCGACGGTGGTCTAAGTCTCAAACAAGAGCGCCTCAAGAAGGCGAAGGACACTGCAAAGGTTGTCCTTGAACCAGAGCAGTCGTTCATAGCCGAACTGTTGTGCTTGCTGCGGGCCTTCCAAAAGTCAAAGGATGCATGGCATCTCAAGGAGATGCAGAAGCTGCTCACCGCTGCAGATGAGGATCTTAATCTCCGCCCATTACCAAAAAATGCTGGTCTCAGGAAATTCGTGGAGGGTCATGACGAATTCGATGCATCGGACGCAGAAATGGTCGTCCAGGAGGTCACTGAAATGTGGCCCGAAGTCGAGGATGTGACTGTCGACTCTGTCCTCAAGCTCAGAAAGGGCATCCAAGATGGAGATGGAACTTATCTCGAGTACCGACTTGTCCGGGGATTTCTTGCTGAAGGGAGCTATCGTATCTCAATTGGGGAATCAGTCGACACAGCAATGGTATGCCGAATCATTGGCACCCTAAAGCGCACCACCCCCGAATGGACGCTCCCCATTCCTACCGACGACGACAATGCCCTCTTTGCTGTTATACTAGCGAAACTGAAAGAGATCGTGGCCGCTGGGAAGAGATTCGATGCAGAACTGGAGAAGATCTGTGGCGACGTCATGATGTTTAATGGGCCCCATGACGCCTGGGAGGCCTACAGTGGATCTCCTGATACAGATCACGCAAAATTGGCCTTTTATGGAGTTATAAGATATGTTATTCGAGCGCTGAAGGACAAGATTGGGGGGACGGACATTATGGTGGAAGAACTCGTGGAGGTCATGGAGCGTCTTTGGGGCAATCTCGGGCGTCGATCGGTCTCTCTGGCGTTCTCTGGCCTAGTCTCACGCAGTTTCGTTGGGTTTCGTTGGGTTTATAGCCAGGCAAGAAGGATTTGAGGTTTTCGTTGTTTGTATGAATGGGCGTTGCCTATTCAAGCACATCTGCACGTTTCCGATTGTTTACATTTGAGCTATAGTGGGGACGAAAATAGCAAAGATGAATTCGATGTCTATCCAGTAAAACAAACACTCTACAAATAAGTTATAACGTGCCAGCCATCTGAATAAATCAATTAAAGTAACGTGCATATTGTAATAGCGTTTGTATTCCGATTATCTATATTCTTTTTTCCATCTGTCTCCTTCTATCTCATATTGCGAATAGTTATCATAATCATTTTGAGCGATTTTCATCCCAGCTCTAGCCATCGTTATAACTCTCTCCGTGTGCAAATAGACCCTCCCTATTATATACTTCCAAAGTTCTCATGTTGTTACTGTATATTTCGCTCTCCTATCCCGACCTCAGGCCTTGCAACAACGAACCCTGTGCCGTACCACATATCGTAGCCACGTCGACTTGTAGCCACACACCTTGTATCTGGGACACTTGTGAGGAAACGGCGCTGGATCGTCGCGAGAATTGCCTGTATATTTGCCTATGATTATGTCTACCTCTTTCTGTGTCGTAACGCCGTGCTTGATCAGATTGATGTGGGTGAGATAATCCACGAACTCCGTCCCAAGTGTAGAAAGCTCTTGAGAGAGCTCCATCGGGCATTCCGTCTCCGTGAATAGGATAGTCTGTGCCGTCTCCTCGTTCTCCTTAGCGCCTTCCACGTTTCCAATGAGATCAATTATGTTCTCCGCTGCGCTCTGCGTGGTATGATCAGAATGGGCGGCGCCTATTGCAGAGGGTTGTGGTGCATTCTGAACTCCGGCGTTGCCGTGGTCGGCTTGATCTGGCGTCTGTTGCTGGCGAGCTATAACAAGTTAGAAAGAAACATAAGAAGACCGGTGTTGTAATATCTTACGTAGTTTCTGGCCACCCTGTCTCTCCCTCCACGCCTTCTCCTGAGCTGCCTCGTGTCTCCGCCTTGCTTTTCTTCTCTCATTGGCACTGGACGTATTTGTCCCCATGTCAGCATATAGCTTGTTCATCTCGACCTTAGTCATCTTCATTCTCTTGTATGCAGTATCCGTGACATTGATGCCAAACGGGTCGTCGAATCCAGCATTCACCCTCTTCGTCCGGCTGTCTTCATTGCGCGCCCCGACGTAGGCGGCCGTGATGCCTGCATTCAATGAGTGTGCAGATTGGCCGAGTTCAGCAGCGACTGCAGAAGTAGCAAGTCCCGTCGCTATGTGCTTCGAATGGGCAGCGTCCTTTGCTGCACCTCGCCTCATATCATGCGGCGTGACAGCTGCACAGAATCCAGCCTTCAACGATGTCGTGTGGATGGTGTTGATTACCTGGCGAACCTCGGCCGCTTTGTCAGTGACGACGGCATTGGTTTGGTTGTGGAACGCGCATAGAACAGGGCTGTCCCCTCGACCATCCGCCCACTGCAGAGTCTTGTCCTGTCGTCGTCGAATCGCCCCGAGAACCTCTTCAATCGTACGCCCATTGATGGCGCCAAGTCGCATCGCTGAGGCAATGAGCATCTTGATGGGGCACATGACATTGTCTCGCGACTCAGTGAGGCAGTGTAGGCGCACGGTGCGATTCTTCTTCGGATCATGTCTTGTGCCAATGTCAGTACAAATAGGCAGGGTCTATTTCGATGGGAATCACTTACTTGCGTTTTTTTTCATTCCGGATCAGAACATCGGCTTGAAGATGCTCAAGTCCATCTCCACCAACAAGCTTGATGGTTATATCATCATAACAGAGGAATGGAAGTTTTTGCGTGTCCATTGTCGACGTCATTATATCGCCGCTCCTGCACGACAGTGCAGATATTAACAACAGCGACAGAGCCTTCTGGAGTGTCTTATCCCAATTCGTAGACCCGTTATCGATGGCATCTTCAAGGATGGCAGTAATGAGACGTCGGACGAGAATCACTCCAATCCATTGCACTACCCTTGAGGGCTCTTTCGTAATGCGGCCATCGTTCAACAGGGTCTGGAACATGACTTTGATTCGCAAAGAATCATGGCGCATCACTTTGAAATCCACGAACTGAAATGTGAGTATCACGATTAGTCTTCTCAAGCCCCCGCGCAACCAGGTGAAGGCGGGGACCTCCTTGCTCTTCGGCTTGACTTTCGACACGATCGAACAGAGGAACCGTTCGAGCTCCTCCACGGTCGGTGTAACATCTTGGCTATATAATGTTAGATGACAGTAACTGTAATACAAGTAAATAGGCGCTGCCTATTCTTACCTTTTACTTAATGTGTTCGTCCTAAACGCGATGAACCGGTTGTACCATAAATAAGTGAGATACTCCGTTTTTTTAGAAGCCTCCACAAACGTCAGTTGTTTGGTGGTTTTTTTTCGATGTGATTCGGTCTTCTGCTGCGTGGCTAATAATGGCCTCGATGCTCTCCAACCCCGCAGTAGCGAAAGGATTGGGAGCAATCTCGAATTCCAAGTCGTCGCTGTCGTAATCGTCCATGGTCGTAAAGTGACTCAAATAGACCCTGCCTATTCTGAGAGTTAGAAGATCAGATAACAACTTGAATATGATCTATCTTACCGGAGAAAATAGGATCGGGACTGGTGATGAAGCCGTTGCGAGCACGGAAACTGCGAGCTCCGACCGAAGAAATAAAACCAATGATGAGATTGACGAGAGAAAAACTAAATGGAGCAAGCTTCGACCGAATAGCTACGACAAGTGAAGCCGAGGCGGACACAAAAGCTGCAAGCTCATCTGGCCGAAGAAACTGAACTGATGTTGAAATCAAGGCCAGCGACACTGAAGGCTGCGAGATCCGACCGAAGAAACTGAAGTAGAGAGTGAAATTGAGCCGAGTAACTGAAGGTTACAAGCTCCGAACTGAAGAACTGGGTCAAATCGTGAGATGGAGATGAGAAGAAGCAGAAGTTGGAAACTTACGACGAAGAACTACCATAGGTAGATAAACCGGAGGAGAATACCAAAGCTGTGAGCTCCGATTGAAGATCTAGAGCAAAATATGAGATGGAGATGAAAAGACACAGAAGATCAGAAACTCACAATACAGGCTTCATCCGGCGTAACAGGCCGCGTCTATTTCAAGGGTTAGATGATTAGACGACAACTCGAATGTGAGCTATCTTACCTGACCAGAGAATATGTGCCTCGAGTACTCTGATCTCACAAATACTGGAACGAGGTGTGAGATCAAGATGGGAAGAATCAGGCGAGGGGAACTCACGATGAAGGCCTCGTCGCATATAAATCAGCAACGTCTGTTTCGATGGTGAACGACAGCTTAGATACAACTGTCTTACTCGAGTATGAGTACTAGAATCCTCGAGTATCCTGAATCCAGAGCTAGAACGAGGTATGAGTGAGATGGAAGTGGGAAGAAGCAGAAGGTTGAAAACTCACGACGGAGGCTTCGTGTAATGCGCCATGTTGCTTTCACGAAGGAAGAAGGAGCAAGTGAGAAGGAACGAATCAGGTAAACAGACAGGGACTTACAACAACGGCAGGTCCACTGAGCGATTTCGAAGTGAAAAGGAACAAATTACCTCTGATTCGTTACTAACTGTTGGTAGTAACGAATCAGAGGTAATTTGTTCCTTTAGCGAGGCCGATAACGATAACACCCCAACAAAACTCTTTATTTTCTGCATTCACTGCGCTACATGTATGCCGCACAAAGGCAGTACCAGTAATGCCGTTTGTATTATATAGGCTTGTGAGAAAATTATAGTAAGCAGGTGTTAATTTAGTATAACGTTAAATTAACACCTGTTTACTGAGCGCGAAAAAAACTACGGTATAAAATAGGGTGCGCCTATTCTACCTAAATTTCAGAATAGCGCTAAGGTACTCCTATCAGCATAGGCCTATACCCGCATAATTAGCACTATACACGCATTTATAACATTTATGTTCGTTCACAAAACAAAACATACCACACAACGAAAAAAGAAAAAAAAAAATACGACGTGTGCAGGATTTGAACCTACGAGGCCGAAACCATAAGATAACTGAATTGTAGCATTCAAGTCTTACCCATTAACCACTCTGGCAACACGCCCCGCTTTTTGTTGATGGGTAAGACTTAGGAAATATAATATACCAAATATTATAGTTGAACTACGGCCTAATATGATAATTTGAACGCAATCCCGCCCAACTTGGGTGCAGTGATGTATCATATTATGACCGTTATATTAAACAGGGGTATAAATCCAGTTATCTTATGGTTTCACTAGGCAATTCCTAAAACAAAAAAAGGAGAGAATATGCCCAACAACTTCATTTAAAGCGTCTATCACCCCCGCCAAAAAAAATGCCAAAAAAACTGTAAGAAAGGTCTTGGCGAACAGGGCAGTAGAAGTCACAGGATGGGTCTTAATGGAATTGACTACGTAGAACCTTCTGTATTAATACGAGATGCGTGCCGCTCGCTTCGCGAGCGGTAAATATGTGACATGTTAGGGCGGCTGACGTAAGCGAATTGCAACCGTACTGTAGTAGGCGTTGCGACCCGGTTGCGAGTCTCGTTGCGAGTGAGTTGCGAATATAAGCGTAATACTGTAGAACTTAGGCGATAGTAGCGGTCCGTAGTGTAGAATAATATGATAATTACGGGCGTGTCAACCAGGTTCAGAACAGTGATCCGTGAAAAAGCATGTTTTATTAATCTAGCTACTGTAACTATTTTATATAGCAGAAAAACTCTGCTTCCGAGCTAGTCTCGGAGCAGTGGTGCCCAGTTTTATCTTCTCAGTTGGGTGATACTGAGCTTGGCGCCGGGTTGGCGCCGGGTTGGCGCTTGGCGGCCTGGGCGGCATCGCCGCCCCATGCCGGGCACGGAGTGAGAATTCCACACGCCCCCTCACTCTTTGACCGGTATTGTGGGAACCCAGCTTTCCAATCGGAGTTGCTGGACGAAAGCGGCATGTTTCAGGCCATTGAGTGGTTTAGTCAGGCCGTCAGCGGCCAGTTTGGTTGTTTCGACGTATGAGAAAGCGACCGGTTTTTCGTCCACTTCCTGACGTAGAAAGTGGTGCTTAATATCGATGTGCTTGGTGCGCTGGTGAAACTCTGGGTTCTCAGTCAGCGCCAAGCTGCCTTGGTTATTGCCTTCAATGACGACGGGATCGAGGCCTTCGTCGTATCTGAGGCTTCGAAGTAGGCTCCGGAGCCAGAGAGCTTCTCTCGTGGCATTAGATAGCCCATAATACTCTGCTTCTGTGCTCGAAAGAGCGACTGTCTTTTGCCTCCCAGTTTTCCAG
Source organism: Pseudogymnoascus sp. 03VT05 (assembly GCA_001662645.1). NCBI lineage: Eukaryota > Fungi > Ascomycota > Leotiomycetes > Thelebolales > Thelebolaceae > Pseudogymnoascus > Pseudogymnoascus sp. 03VT05. The sequence goes on from KV459416.1 coordinate 137,481, forward strand.
GTGATAACGCCCCCGTGCAGGAAGAATAGATAACCAGAAGTCGATGATCTGGTGTCGATATCTGCGCCCCAGTCATAGTCGGAGCAGCCTTTGAACCCCTTCTCCTTTCCATGATAGGTGACACCGAGGGTCTTCGTGTGCCCAAGGTATCGTAGTACTCTATGAGCGGCTTGGATGTGTGCTGCTGTCAGGTTTGATAAAAAGCGACTCAGAAAGCAGACCGCAAACGCAATATCAGGTCGGGTTTAGATCATGGCGTACATCAGCGATCTGATAATTGATTAGAATAGCTTAATGTCTTCTTCTAAGGCTTGTTCCATATTCGCCATTAGTATCCGTGTCCCGTTCGTTTCCATTAGAGTTGCTTTTCTAGTTGCAGACTCCATTCCGAAGACTCGAAGCACCTTTTCGATGTAGCTCTTCTGGCATAGGTGGATCGTTCAGTCTTTTCGGTTTCTTGATATTTCGATGCTGAGGAAGGTATGGCACTGGCCTAGATCCTTCATCGTAAATCGGTTTGAGAGCTGATTCTTCAGCTCTTGGATTGCGTTGATATCAGCTCCTAGAATAAGGAAGTCATCGACGTGAGTGGCGACGTAAACCCCTTTCTTTAGGTGCCAGTATAGGCATTCGTCAGCAGGTATCGTTTGATATCCGAGCTCTCCGAGGAGCTTTCTCACTTCGAGAGCCCAGAGTCTCGCTGATTGTTTGAGGCCATATAGACCTTTCTTTAGGCGACAGGCGCGGGTGCCGTTCTCATATCCCGTTGGTAATTGTATCCAAACGTTCTCATCGAGGCGGCTATTTAGGAAAGCTGTGATAGCGTCCATTTGCTCAATCTCCTAGTCGAAATGAGCAGCGAGTGCAATGAGGATTCGTATAGCCACGCTTTTGGCTACTCTAGCGAAGGTTTGTTCATAGTTGACTCCGTAGAGCTGCTCGAAGCCTTTCGCAACCCATCGTGCTTTATATCGCTCGATGTGACCGTCTTTCCATTTCAAGGCGTATACCCATTGTCTACAGGGCACATGCGTGCCGCTTAGCAGTTCCGTTTCGTGCTAGGTTTCATTTTTAATGAGAGAATCATATTCGGCCGTCATCGCGGCTTGCCAATACTCACTTTCTCGGCATGATATTGCCTGTTGGTAAGTCGTAGGCTCTTTTACTGTTGAAGACGGTAGGTGCACAGTGAATGCTGTAACATGTGCTGAAAGGGATGCCCAATGCCTTTGATCGAGAGCCTAGTAATTGGCTTCAAGGCTTCCTTTTCCTTAGAGGCGTGGCTGGCGTGCGTCGGCGGATCGTTGAATCCGCTCGGAGCGGCGAGCGATTGTATTCGCCCCTCGTTAGGTACCACTTTCAGTATTAGCCTATAATTAGAGTTGGCAATTAATCTCGTCTTGATCGTCATCTTCTTCTATTACGGGGGGTTGTAAGACAGGTCTTCGTCTTTAGACGATAATAGTGTCTTCGTTAACGGGTCTTACGTTAGGATTTAGTGATTCCCTGTCATTTTCGTGTGTAATTGCCATGAGATCTCCCATAGTTGCAGGGAATATGGGCTGAACGGCTTCGCCATCAGTTTCATGTTTCAGGGGTTCTAAGTCAGAATCATCGCTCTTAACTGCAGTAAGGATTACTGATGTAGAGTCTTCTTCGAAGACGACCGCTGGAGCTCGAATCACTCCTTTTTCTAGGTTGTAGATCCGGTATATTGTATTACCTTCGTATCTAATAAGAATTTTAATATTAGATCGATCTCCGAATTTGGCGCTCTGTACCCGTTTTCCCTTATGGATGTGGTAATAAGCGTTACAGCTGATAATTCTCATATGTGAGAGATTGGGCTTGAGTGCTGCCCCTTGCTTAGAGTAAAGAAGCTCTATTAGGGTGGCTTTTAAGTTAAGAGTAGCTGTGCGATTCGTAATATAGACCGCCGTTTTAATAATTTCAGGCCAAATAGCCTTCAATTGATCATTAGTGAGCAAAGCTATGATCAGCTGCGCTTTTCGTTTAATGATTTTAATAATCATCATTCTAGTTTTCTTAGTAATGGTGCGATTGGTCCTTTCTAAGACTCCGTCTTGTTTAGGGGTATATGGCACTGTAAATTCAATTAGTGTCCCTCTTCTAGAGCAGTAGGCTTTAAGAGCCCTCTCTCCGTATTCTGTCCCGTTATCCATTCAGAGGCTTTTTGGGTAGGACCCATATTAGGTTTTCATCATTTCGCAGAAGTTGACAATCGCTCGGTGAGCGTCTCCTTTTCTCTGAAGCGGGTAGACCTAGCGATAGCAGGTTTTATCGTCTGTCATGAGGATGGCCCATTCAGATCCGTCAATGCCCTTTGGCTTAAGCAGTCCTATCACATTGATATGGATTCGATCAAAAGCTCGTGCTGCTCGTGCTTGCGGCTTCTTGGATTGCGTCCGTAGCAACTTCGCACTCACGCATAGTTTGCATATAGTCTTGTTTAGCAGGCCACTTAGCGGGCCGTTTTTAACTTCTTGATCTAAAAAGCAAGCCGTATTCTTCTTTTGTACGTCCTTGAGGGCTATACCAGTTGTGGAATTGGCTGTACGGATGATATTGTCCGTGCTAAGATGGCCGAGTCTCCTGTGCCAGAGTTGAATTGGTTCAGTTTTCATTTTCGGAGCGCTAGCAGCGAAGGCCTGTATTGACGCTTCAGCTGTTAAGATTCTCATATGAGAACTGGTGGCTTCGAAAGCGTAAAGCTCTTCTCTATTCAGTTTATTCCGGAGAGTTTGAGTAAGGCCATCGATATAGAACCCCTTTTGGCCGATTCTATTTGCTAATAGCAGGTTGACAGTAAGTTCTAGTAAGTGGTAAACCTGTTCCAATCTTACTTCGTTTTTTATGCCGTCTGAAGTAAGAAGAGTAAGGCGGACTACGCCTACCCCCTCTGCTTGTGTCATGCCTCCAGTCGTTTCTATCAGCCGCTCAGAGCTCTTGTTTAGGACGTAATTCTCAAATAGCTTCTGATCATGGTACATGTGATGGCTTGCCCCTAAGTCTAGGATCTAGTCATGACGTTTAGTTAATCCGTTTGTGACAAAAGCCGCTATCAGGGCGATTGCATCGGGTTTTCAAGCAGCCTTAATAGCTTTGATATATGGTGGCTTCAAGTCTAGGTTCTTCTTCTAGCACTTGGCCTCCAAGTGCCTATCACGACCACAGTAATCGCAGGTCTCTCGCGGTCTTAAGGCTAAGGCTTGTCTAGCCCCTCCTCTTCCGCCTCCGCCTCCACGTCTGCTAGGTCGTCCGGTATAACCGCCCCTTTTTAGCGGTTGATTCCCATACAGAGCGACGGCTCTATCGTTTTCGACAGCGTGGGCGCGGCTTTCTTCGAGCAGACGATCCATTAGATCATCGAGCTTTTCAATTGTGGGCATGCTTCCGGGCTGATATTTTCTCATTTTGCCCCTATATTTGTCCGCCTAATTCGGGAACGTGTTTTGCATAATGTTTAAATAGTGTAGCATTGACATTACTAGGGGAACATCAAGCCCAGCTCCTAATAACTGTGAGTTAATGTTTTTGAAATGTATATTAAAGGCGGCAATATCCTTAGGATCAAGTGATAGAGCGTGCTAATCATCAAATACTTTTGTGAGAACGAAGTTGCCTTTTCCTTCATATCGATTTTAAAGGAGCTTCTAGGCTTTAGCGGCGTCAACGGTCAGTCGGATAGTTTCAACTGTCTCCGATCTGCATGTTGCCTCGATAATTAAGTAGGCATGGGCGTTACTAGTAAACTAGATGATATACTCTGATTCTTTACTGCTGATGCTGAGTTTTTCATTTAGGAGGAAGGTAATCGGCTTCACCCCCTTTTTGATGCCAAGAGCGTATTCGAGTACGCCAGCTTAGGCTAGTGTCTATTTAATCCGCCTCTTCCATAAGAGGTAGTTGGCACTGCCTTTAAGCTTTTCTTGGCTCTTTAGGTTAGCTAGAAAGCGTTCCGTCGACATAACGGCCAGTGATGCTGCTGGCGTCAGCGGTTTCGGTCAGGGTTTCTAATTCCTGATCGCAGAGGATCACCTGGTTCAAAAATAGAACCTTCTTCTGGTTATAGAACGCTTTTGCGTTCTAGGCTCATAACCTGTAGAACTTAGGCGATAGTAGCAGTCCGTAGTGTAGAATAATCTGATAATTACGGGCGTGTCAACTAGGTTCAGAACAGTGATCCGTGAAAAAGCATGTTTTATTAATCTAGCTACTCTACTGTAACTATTTTATATAGCAGAAAAACTCTGCTTCCGAGCTAGTCTCGGAGCAGTGGTGCCTAGTTTTATCTTCTCAGTTGGGAGCTTGGCGCCGGGTTGGCGCTTGGCGGCCTAGGCGCAGTGTAGGCAGTAGTGAGTCAGTTTAACAGTGCAAACTGCAGTTTACGCAGTTGGTTTAGTAGATCTGGTGAAACTGCAGTTTTACTTGCACTGCAGTTTCGAACTATTAGTTTAATAGCGTATTTCACATACGAGTGGCGCACACAAACGAGTGGCGCACCAAAACACTAGAATTGACTATTACTACCTACTACTACACCACCACCCTACATAATGAGCCTTATTCGATCGTAATTAAATCATTGTGCCTCTTGCACGTACGGGAATTATGGCCCATAGTACCACATAAGCCGCAGCGCTTCTGTTGGCCCTTAGAGCCCACCTGCCGACTACCCTCACTTGCCACCTCCGTACGGACTTAAGCATCTACCTCAGCACTCTTAAGGATATCCTCTCCCTCTTGTACAGAGAGGCTACCTCCTTGCATTATACGCCTCTTGCGCTTCCTTTCCCTCCTCTTTTTCTATTCATTTGCTGCTTATAGAGCCTTAACTTCTGCCTTAAGTAGAATAGCAGAATGCATCATAACTTACGCCCCTTTAGTAAGCCGGCTTAGTGCATTATTAATTAAGGTAGGAGAGCTATTCTAATGTTATACGACACAGTTCTTAATATGCTCTGTCTGAAAATCAAGCTCCTATATAGTTTAGGGAGTCTTTAAAGTCTAATTGTTACTCTTAACTATAGGAGGAGTTAGAGTTCTTAAGTGTAGATTTAAGTAAGAGAGGACACTCTGTGGCTTGTACAGAACTAGCCCTATAGCTTAGAATCCGCTCTTAATGTTCTGCTTTATAAATGTAGCTTTAAATGCTTCTTTAAATGTAGAGAGAAACTTAAGCTTCATAATATGATTTATCCTGTTCTATACGAAGGTTTCAATCTAACGTCTGTACAAAAGCTTTAGTAGGGTAAAGCAACTAACGTTAAGTGGCTAAAGGATGTGTAAGGAGTGTGGTAGCATATAGAGGGTGATTATCTTCCGTTCTATACAGTAGTGTTGAAATTAAGTAGAGATGTAGCTCTTATGCCTATTAAGTATAAGAAGGCGATAGGTTCTAACGTATTTCATAAGCGAGTTGCGCACACAAGCGAGTTGCGCACGAAAACACGAAAGATTGACTATTCCTACTACTACTACACCACTACCCTACATAATAACCCTTATTCAATCGTAATTGATTCCTAGCGCCTCTTGCACGTACGAGCATTATGCCCTATATTACCACATGTGCCACATCGTTACTGTCGGCCTGTAGAACCCACCTGCTGAGTAGCCTCACTTGCTACCTCCGTACGGAGTTGAGCATCAACCTCAGCACTCTGAAGGATATCCTCTCCCTCTTGTACGGAGAGACTGCCCCCTTGCATTATACGCCTCTTACGCTTCCTTTCCCTCCTCTTTTTCTGTTCATTTGCTGCCTGTAGAGCCTTAACTTCTACCTTAAGTAGAACAGCAGAATGCATCATCATTTCTGCCCCTTTAACAAGGCAGCTAACAGCATCATTAATTAAGCTAGGAGAGCTGTTCTAATGTTGTATAATGTAGTTCTTAATGTGCTCTGTTTGAAAGTTAAGCTCCCTTATAGTTTAAGGAGTCTTTAAAGTCTAATTGTCACTCTTAACTATAGGAGGGGTTAGAGTCCTTAAGTGTAGATTTAAGTGAGAGAGGACACTCTGTGGCTCGTACGGAACTAGTCCTGTAGCTTAGAATCCGCTCTTGATGTTCTGCTCTGTAAATGCAGCTTTAAATGCTTCTTTGAATGCAGAGAGAAACTCAAGCTTCGTAATATGATTTAGCCTGTTCCATACAAAGGTTTCAATCTAACGTCCGTACAAAAGCTTTAGT